>VZUI01026154.1:0-19481 GCA_013401135.1 Cettia cetti | reverse complement strand
AAGGGAAAGGGAAAGGGAAAGGGAAAGGGAAAGGGAAAGGGAAAGGGAAAGGGAAAGGGAAAGGGAAAGGGAAAGGGAAAGGGGATCACCTCACTGCAACTTCCAGAGCTAAAGGGGCTCCGGGAGAGCTGTAGAGAGACCTGGGACAAGGGCCTGGAGCAGCAAGATAAGAGGGAATGGTTTCCCACTGCCAGAGGGCAGCACTAGATGGAATATTGGGAAGAAATTCTTCCATCTGAGGGTGGACAGGCCCTGTCCCAGGTTGCCCAGAGAAACTGTGGCTGCTCCATCCTTGGAAATGTTCCAGGCCAGGTTGGACAGGACTTGGATAGTGGAAGGTGTCCCTGCCGACGGCAGGGGGTGAAGATAGAGGAGCTTAAAGATCCCGTCCCACCCAAACCTGGTTATCTGATTTCATCCCTTGGGAAATTGTTCCTGTTCGCATCCAGCTCCAGACCAGCTCTTGCATGTGGTCAGACAGCCCTGGCACTCCTGGCATGGAGCAGAGGCCACGGCAGCATCATTCCAGATCGTGTAATTAACAGTGGGAATCCCACGAGAGAATAAACATTGCTGCAGCTCCAGATTCCTCCAGGAGATATGAGAGCCAAAGGTGCCGGATCACTGCAGGGTTTTACATCCAGCTGGATTCTGGCATGCCTGTGGCTCCCCTGTGAACTCCAATTGGTACCACAGGGATACATGAGCCAGGCTTGCATCACCCTGGCCAGAGTGGGAACTCCAGGCTCCCGATGCTGTGCACTGCCTCTGCACGAGAAAGGGATGCTTTTCCAGAGTGGCCTGGACACGAAGCACAGGGAGCAATCCATGTGCCAAAACCTGCTCATAAAAAACTGCCCGTAGAGTGACTTTAAACACCCACTGCACTGATAGCAGCAAATCCCTCCAGGCTCAGAGGAGCCAGGATACCTTCCTGCCTTGCAGGTGTGCATCTCACCCTCTCTCAGGCTTGGCTTGCTGCTCAGCTCAGCTCTATTCTCACGCTGGAGCCAGCCCTTGCCTGTCCTTGCTCAGCCTCTCCAAGGATTTCATCCTATAACTTAGGAGTTTATATCTCCACACTGGATCCTGCTCTCAGGATCCAGCCCTGCTGCCATCCTGCCAGCAGCTCCTCTGGAGCAGGCTGCCTTCCTCAGCCAGCAGGGATGTTTTGCTTCCAGCCCCTCTCAAGCACTCCTGGAGCCCGGGACCAACTTTTAACAGCATTCCCGAGCAGTGCATGGTGCTGCAAGAGCCCCAGCTGGTGCCAGGAGTCATGGTTTAAATAACACACAATAAATATTGGAACAGCCTGAGCTGCAGAGAACTCCTCAGACACCAGTTTCTAAGGATGATCTAATACATTTCTTGGACTCGCTCGTCCTTCTCATTACTCTTCTGCATTTTTTTCCCCCTGCTATTTTTCTTCTCTCCCATTGAAATGTTTTGGTTTTCTTCTTTTATTTTTTTCGCTGCTTGAGTCTCTGAAATATGCAGCCATGGCAACAGGCTGGAGGAGCAAATTCCCCCTGTCCGCCTGCATGTCCTTGGGGTCTGGTGGGGAGCGAGGGGTGAATTCCAGCCATTCCCTCTCGCTGGGAGCAGTGTTTAGTAAACACACGGCAGCGCTCATGTGCTAACGCCTGCCCGGCTCTGCCAGCTCGGGAAAAGCTTTCCTGCAGGTCGAGCTCGTCTCCCCTCATCCCCTCGGAGTGAGCAGAGCCCTCTCCCCGGCACCCTCTGGGCTGGCATTCTTTGAGAGCAGCATGGGGAGGAATGCGAGCCCCTGGCGTCGGGACAGGAGCTGACATTCCCGGCCCTGGGCTGAAGAATGTGCACATAGTGTCCGCTCCAAACTCCAGCGCTGGAGTTCATTCACCCTGGAGGAGAGGCACGCTGGGATCTGAGCAAGGCTCGGCCCTCGGTGACCAGGCTGCCATAACCTGGGGGTGAAGAGCTCCCCTGTCACTTCCAAAGCTCTCCCCACGTCATGCCATGGCATCTGGGGACTCGTTCCTTGTTCGTCCTTGTTTTGGTGGCTCCGTGGCCTCTGCCCCTCAATCTGCAGCTGCGTCAGCTTTTTCTTGGAAAAGCTGGGAGAACATGAGGATGCTGCTAGCTGAGGACTTGGGTTCAGGGCAGCAGGCAGCTGTAACTTTGGGGAAGCCAAACCCATCCTTGGTGAGCTGCTGGCAGGGAAGGAGACCAGAAGTTAGGGACCAGCACCCCGATTTGATGGGTGTTTCTTAAAGACCTAGAAAAGGCAGTGCAGGCTGAAGGTATTAAGCAAAACCGACTCGTTTTAGTCTCTGTAACGTGGCAGGAACCAGGACTGAGAGTGAATTCAAGCCCCAGGCCCGTAGCTGGCTTTCAGCTCATCTTTCCAAGGCAAACAGGGCTGCTCTAATTCCCCCTGCCCCTCTGACACACCCGGAGGGGGCTATTTATACCCTTTACAATGTTACACACCGCTTGGATTACTGCATGGCATCCAGTCTGTTTGCAGCAGGGTCCCATGAACCAGAATAGGTTTGCATTAATACAGTTCTCACCAGCTCCTAGGTTTGAAACTGGATACAGCGAGGTTACTCGCCGTTTACTCTGGCTGGATTGTGTGGGGCTTTGTGGATTAAAATAGCAAAACTTCAGCACTAACAGCGATACAACATGGTTCAGGCAGAAAGATCCCCACTGATTCACCACCCTGTTACATCAGCATTTCAACACCAGGAAATGCTGCTCATTCCACAGATTTTGGAGGACGGTGAAGCCCCGAGATTGGAGCGAAGCTGAGAAAGTTGGGGAGCTTTGAAAGAATTTGTGGAAATTTTGCACAAAACCTGAATACAAGAGGAGAGTTTTCCCCAGCCCATGGGTAACTGAGAACAGGATAAAATAAAAGAAGCTATCACAAAATCTGCCTCTGTTCTGCTTCTGGGGAGGGGGTGAGTGCAGCAGCATTCTCAGCCCGTTGTGCCAGGAGCGGGGCTCAGCAGCAACCTGGCAGTGCAGGACTGCAGGCTGACCCAGCAGCATTCCCAGCACAGGCTCCTGTTCCTCCCCACCTGCCGAGCCTCTGGAAAAGCTCCAGGTGTTGCACAAAAGCAAAGCAGCAGCAGTTTGTTGCAGAACCTGCAGGAAGAGGCAGCGCTTGCCTCGGCACGTTGGAGGCAGCCAGCGCTTTCTAGTCGTGCTCTGAAAGTCAAGCTTGGGGAGCACACGGGGTTACCTGGCAAATTCCTGTCTCCAGGAGGGAATCATTGAATCCCAGCGGGGTTTGGGTTGGAGGGGATCTTACAGGGCATCTCGTTCCACCCCCTGCCGTGGGCAGGACACCTTCCACTAGCCCAGGTTGCTCCAAGCCCCGTTCAACCTGGCCTGGAACAGTTCCAGGGATGAGGCAGCCACAGCTTCTCTGGGAAACATGTGCCAGGGCCTCACCACCCTCACAGGGAAAATTTTTTTCCCAGTACCCCACCTAACCCTGCCCCCTGTCAGCAGGAAGCCATTCTTCCTCGTCCTGTCCCTCCATGCCCTTGTTCAAAGTCCTTTTTCAGCTCTCTTGGAGCCCTTTTCAGACACTGGAAGGCTGCAGTTGGGTAACCCAAAGCTCTCTCTTCTCCAGACTATTTTATGGTGGTAGAGTTCACCCTGGAATTCTCCTGCTTTGTCATCCCAGGATTTTGTTCCCTGGCCTGTCGGGGACACGCACAGAGGTGCCTCAGTTGTGCAGCACATGCCTCTGTGTGTGTGTGTTTAAGCAGCCAGAGGTAGCCACAGCACAGGAGGAGCCTGTATGCTCAGCATTCCATCCCTCAGTGTTTGTGCCATGGTCACCCCAGGGATCCCTATTTCTAGCCCCAAGGCTCCCTGGTGTTGAAGCCAGGAGAGGTTGTGGAGCTGGAAATGTTCCAGCTTTGGGGTGGTTTTCAGTGTGCTCCCACCTGGCAGGGCACCAGCCTCCAAGGAGCACTGGGAGTGGAGGTGGACCATGGACTGGAGATGGTCTTTGGACCATGGCAGTGGGGATGGTGTTTGGTGGAGCATGAAGAGCATGTGGTCTGGAAGGGCTGGGCTGGTTCTCCTGCCTGGAAGCAGGAGGAGGCCGAGGGGGGTGATGTGATGGGATGACTGGCTTGCTTCACCACGGAATGACACTTTCTCCAAGCTCTCTCCAAAGCCTCCCAAGCCAGTCATGTCCATTCCCATTCACTCCTGTTCCTCTGACCACAAAGCCATGTGCTGCCTCCCTGAGCTCTGCTGCAGCTGTGGCACACATCCCTCTTTTCCATGGGTTTTCTCCTCCCTTACAGCTCTTTTGGACCTTGCAAAGCTGGAGTGGATTTTCCTGCGTTGTCTGCCCAGCTTCCCTCACACTCTCCTGGATGCAGCCCTGTGTCAGGGCAGGGAATCACTGCCAACAAATGCCTGACATAGAAGAGGAGGACAGCAGGGATTACACCCTGCAAGGAGCCGTAAACAAGAGAGCAGAGTGCAAAAAAATTCCTGGGATTTGCAAGCCAGTCTTCCTGATTTGCTGGTGAGCCCTGTGCTGGGGTGCTGAGCAATGCTGAGCATTCTTCCCCACTGATCCATGGGCATTCCCAAACCAGGATGGCTCCAGGCACTGCTCAGCCTTGGAGCCAGCTGAACATGGGGAAGGAAAGCAAGGCTGCTGATTGAACAGGCACAGAACTGAGGGAGATGGGGAGAAAAAAGGATGCAAGAGGAAGGAGCAAGGACCAAAACATTGGGGCTTTTGGGCAGGATAAAATGTGTTTGGGCCACAGGGACAGAGCCTCCCGGGTGCTGGGGACACATTTGACTCTGCAGGGACACAACCCAAAATAGCTGCCATGGGGTAACGTCTCCATGGGGGCTCTATTCTGGGATGGAGCCACTCCTGGTCTGGGCATGGGGCAGCAGCTCAGGAATAGCCTTGGCTGGCAAGGGCAGCCCTGTGCTTAGAGACAACCACGAGCATCTTCCCTGCTTGTATGCATCCAGCATTCCTCAGGGAGGGCCAGGGAGAGGGACCAGCCTGCCAGTTTTCCATCTGATTTCATTTTCTTAGAATTTCCTCTGATGGTTCCATTTTTTTTTTTCTCTCTAATTCCACCTTTTTTTTTTTTTCCTTTTTTTTTTTTTTTTTTTTTTTTTTTTTCTGGAGGCAGCTGGAAAAAATAATGTTTTGGTTGCCTTGGAAACACGCTCCTAAACTTTTGGTAGATCCAAGACATGCCTGGAGTTCCAGGATGGCCAGTCAGGGTGGTGGGGGCTTGCCCTCCCTTCCCAAAAGTGGCAGGAGCTGCTCTCCAGTGGCTCTGGACACACGTGGCCCTGACCTAGCCTCTGTCCCGACCCCTGTTTACTCGGCAAATACAACATTGCTTACAAATTCCTGGGACATGCCATGGGATCTCTAGGCTGGGTAGTGTTACTTCATGCTGGACCCTATGCAAGAGGGAAAAAAAATAACAGGATCACACTTTAAGGCTGTAAAAATGCGGGTGGGAATATTTTCCAGCCTGTGTCATTTTCCATCGAGGCCAAAATTCACATTCTGCCTTTCTCTGTTTGTGTTTTTCTCCCTGAAACCTGGAATTTTTTTAAATTCTCCAGCTTTCTCGAATGAAACGTTAGGAAATTCAAGGAAAGTGATTCTCCCCTACCACCGTGATTCAAGGAAACTTTGTACATATACAGTTTCAAGTGTCCAGAGTTAAAACTTTCCTTTGGCCTGAAGCCAGATGTTTACCCAAAAATTCAGTATTTCTGTGATTTTCTAGGGAAGTGGGATATGGGCCCCTTCTCTTTCATTAACCAACACACATTCTTAAATCCTTGTTTATTCAGAAGAGTTTCAGCTCCAAAGTGGGGAGGAGAGGAAAGGAAAATCACAATGAAATGTTTTCCCTGCAGTGGGCAGAGAGGCTAAACATCCCATTTTTCCTGGAAGAAAGAAGACAAGTTTTTGTTGTTGTTGTTTTGTTTTTTTTTTTAAATCAAGCAAACAAACAAACAAAAAACCCCAAGGCACTTCTGTATGGGAAAACACTTGAAACTGAAGTTTCACTTGAAATGGCCTGAGCAGCATTAGTGTGTAATGCCTCTGTACTGGGAGAGAGAGACCAGGGAAATGAAGTTGGGTGGGTTTTAAAGGCTTTCCCTGCCTGGAGAGATGGCTCTGGCCATCTCTGCCTCCTGCAGCTGGATGTGTTTCCCCCTCCAGCCCTTTCCAAGCCCCTTTGCTTCCAAATGAGCTTCTAATGACCACAGTTTTTCTCCATCCAGTTAATTCGTCCCTGGTTCCCTCCAGATATTATTCCAGAGCATGTTGCAGCACCCTGTGGTGGGACATGGCCCATCACCCCAGGGACTTGCCCTTTGCTCCATGCTGGATCCAGCCCTGTGTGCCAGGACATGCCACAAACCTCTCAAATTTTCCTGCTGCTTCCAAACTCAGCGAGAAACAAAACAAAACAAAACAAAACAAACAAACAAACAAAAAAAAAAACAAAAAAACCCAAAACAAACAAACAAACAAACAAGCAAACAAACAAAAAACCAACCCAGATCTAACAGGATGCCCCTTCCCTCCCTCTGTCTGGTTCCTGTCACCCTTTGCCAAAGGCCCTGCTCCGGGGAAAGCTTTCCAAGGGAGGATGAGGAGGCAGGAGAGGGAAGGAAGGTGTCTCAGACCTGCCAGGGGACCTGTGGATGGAACCAGGGAATACCTGCTGCCAGCAAGGGCTGCATGGTCAGCCTCTCCCAATGTCCCTCTCAACTCCCAGCTGCCCACATCATTCCAGAGCACACCTCCAGCTCTTGGGGGTGCAAAGTGAGGAGCACAGGCAGCATCCCATGCCCCTGCCCCAGATGTCCATGTGAGCTGCACCCCCTGGAGCCCCCCCAGTGCCTTCAGCATCCCTGGCCACCTCCAGCATCCCCAGCCCCTCAATGATCCCCAGAACTGCCAGGGTCCCCAGCATCTCTGAGCATCCCAAACCTCCTCGACCATCCCCAGCACCTCCAGCATCCCCAACACCTTGGGAATCCTGGGTGCCTCCAGCATCCCCAGCACCTCCAGCATCCCCAACACCTTGGGAATCCTGGGTGCCTCCAGCATCCCCAGCACCTCCAGCATCCCCAACACCTTGGGAATCCTGGGTGCCTCCAGCATCCCCAGCACCTCCAGCATCCCCAACACCTTGGGAATCCTGGGTGCCTCCAGCATCCCCAGCACCTCCAGCATCCCCAACACCTTGGGAATCCTGGGTGCCTCCAGCATCCCCAGCACCTCCAGAATCCCCACTGCCTTCAGCACCCCCATTCTCCTCTGGCATCCCCAGCACCTCCAGCATCCCCAGCCTCCCCACCTCCGTGAGCATCCCCAGCTCCTCATCCGGGGGAGGAGATGAGCAAGATGCCCAGCAGGCGGGGTCCTGCCCACCCCAGCCACGCCAGGGCTGCGCCACCGCCAGGCTCAGCCCCCAATTCCATCGTTGCCGGCCACGGGGAGCAGCGGGAGCGGCAGCCCGAGCACGGTCGGGGAGCGGGTGCGAGCAGAGACAGCCAGGGAGCTCATCCGCCTGGTTTTTCAAGGTCACAGAGGTGGTGGGAAGGAAAGAAAAGAGAGCGAGGGTGAAAAAAAAAAAAAAAAAAAAAAAAGTTGACTCAGAAACCGCAGGGAATTTTTTGCCTTTTTAGAATACTGGGAAGAGAAAAAATAGCCACAGTTATTCAAAGCATCCAGGATAATAACAGCCTGTTTACTGTTTGCATGCAAAGATGGCAGGCAGGCAGCACAGCGCAGGGAAGAGGAATGAGGAATTCGCCGCGCTCGCACCGCGGGTCCGACCGCTCCTGCTGAGCCCAGCAAAGCCCGGCTGCTGATCCCGATCCCGGCTGTGAGCGCCGGGGCTGGGCAGCACCACCAGCACGCCCGGACCGTCCCCACCCCACAAGGGTCCTGCAGGAAGGGTCTCAGGTGGCCCTGGGGGTGAGGACGATGGGGTGGGAGCTCCCGAGCTGGAACACGCTCCAAGGCTGAGGGGATGCAGCACCCCGGAGGGTGTCATGGCCAGCCCCTAAAAAACAACCCCCATCCTGCCATCCCATCCCTGCCCTGCCACAGAGGCATCTCCAGCCGCCCCCTCGCAGGGGCACGGGAAGCCGGGGGGACAGGGGTGCGAGGACTGGGGATGCAGGGATACAGAGATGGAAGAGAGAGGGGTGCAGGGTCATGGGAATGCAAAAATCCAGACATGCTGATGTTCTGAAGGGAGGGGACACCTTGGGGTGGCTCGTTTTGCAATGGAATGCAAATCCCGATGAAAGGAATTCGGGAAGGGAGCGTTGACCCCCTGGCAGAAGAAAGCCCGGGGGGCACCCCCCAACAAGCTCTGGACACAGAGAGGAGCCTGGAGGCTTGGGGGGACCTTCGGGAAAGGGGCGGGATGAGAGAGGGAGGGAGGGGGAAGGGAAGGGTTCAGCAGGACCGGCGGGGAGAGCTTCATTCCTGCCGGTCCGACGAGCAAGCCGGGACTTGAGGCGAGAGAAAGCGCCCGGTTTGCCTGACTGGTTTGCTGGGAAGCGGCTGCAGGGCTGGCCTGGAGCCTTGCCAGACTTCCCCCATCAGGATCAGGATTATTTGGAAGGGGGGGTGAAATTCCCTTTTTCCCAAATTCCAGTAAGGATTATTTTTTGGTTTTTAATCAGTTTTCCATACGGAGGAGAGTGTGATGTGCTTGTCCCTCCCCATTCAGCTCCAGCGTTCAGCAAGTGGAAAAGGAGTGGGGATGCACGAGGAGATGAGGAGGAGGAACCAGGGCCCACAAAGGATATGCCAAAATTCAAGGATGCTCCAAGGACTAAGTTCCAAACCTCCAAACCTCCTCGACCAAACCTCCTCGACCTCATTTCTCTTTAGAGAAATGAGGAAAAGCAGGAACCAAAGCTGCAGAGAGGCTGCTGTTGTGTGAGGCCAAGGGAATGAGGTGTTCCTGGCTGGGAACGGGGCTTGGTGGACTGCCAGGGAGCCCCAAGGAGATCCTGGGCTTTGTCCCAGCCCACTGTGACCACAGAGGGACCAGAATTCCCCAGCCAGCCCTGGAGCAGCAGAGCCATCTCCCTGTCACCCACAAGAGCTGCTGCCCAGGGATAGGGCATCCCACCCAAAGCCACCAAGGTGACGCTGGTGGCACTTGGAGCTGGCCTGCTGGCCCTTTCCCATCTCTCCAGGGATGCTGACGTGCAGCCCACAGGAGGAGTCACATGCAGGTGCCAGCCCAGCCAGCAGCCCTGCAGGCACCTCCAGCACCCCCTCCGAGGGCATGGCAGCCCCGTGTGCTAGACAGGGATGTGAGGATCGAGGATGCAGGAGCAGAAGCACACGGGGATGCAGGGGCACAAGGATGCAAGGATCAAGGACACAGAGATCACAGGGATGGGAGCAGGAGGTTTGGTTCCCACGTGACATTTCAGCCGTGCCATGGTGACAGGGACATGGGACAAAGGACAGCCATGGGATAAAGGACAGGGTCCAGGCAATGCTGATGGTGAGATCCAGGGAGACGGTGTGGGAAGGGCAGATGGAAATGCCTGTGAGGACAGAGCAGGTGATAACACACCCCACAGCAGCTTCCACGGCCAAGGTGTGCAGCTCCTTTGGGATGTTGCTCTGACTGAACAGCAGCCCTAGCAAAGCACATGGCTCCTTAAAAGTGTGGCAGGCAGGACTGGGATGGCCTGCTCTACCTGCTGGATTTAGGAATCCTCTCCCTATGGCCCAATTCCTGTATCCACGGGTGGGCTTTGTACTTTCCTCTGACTGCCTGAGACTGAGAGCCCTGGGGGTGAGGATCAATGGGCAAAGCTCTCAACAGGAACCCATTCCCTGGATCCCTAGTCCCAGAAGGCTCCCTGCAAACAGCCAGACCTGCAGCCAGGCCACTCTGCATCCGGATTGGGGTAAATAAAGCGTGGGGTGTGAGAGCTGTGGTATGCCAGGAATGCTGCCGGCCTTCCTGGGCTCTGGAGCAGCAGGAGCTGGGGAGGCAGGACAGGTACAGCCCTGGCTGGAGGCCACCAGGATCCCCCAGACATATTCCCAACCTCAGCAGCTCCCAGAGTGAGTTTCCCACTCTGTTCTTCCCACCCCTGGTCCCGTTTCAGGGTCCTCTTCAGCCTTCCGCATGGGCAGAGCTAATTTCCCTGCTTGCAACACCCTGGAGAAGCCAGAGGTGCAAGGAGGATCCCAGCTCCAAGCTTCCCATTGCACCAAGTCTCCCTAACCTGCTCCTCAGGGATGGGGACCTCTTCCATAGCCATAGAAAGACCCAAATTTTCATTTTTTAGCCATACTTCTTCCAGAGTCCTGAGTGGGAAGGTTGAGATTCAGCATCACTGTCCTGCTGAGACCAGTGATCCTCAATAGAGCCCTAAGGCATCCTGCCCAGGCTTGGGATGGAATCACCATCCTTGGAAGTGTTGAAAAACATGTAGATGTTTAGTGGTGGCTTTGGCAGTGCTGTGTTAACAGTTGGACTTGAAGACCTTAAAGTGCTTTTCCAACCTAAACAATTCCATGATTCCATGGAAGAGCTGGCAGTTAAACTGATTCCTGATGCTGTTTTTTCACACAATCCAAGCTAAACCCCATTGCACAGCACAAGAGCTGCTGCTCACCAGGGACAGTGGGATAACAAAGATGAGCTCCCAGTTAATGCCAAGGGGTGGCACAAAGGGAAAGCCTTGGCCTGGCTGGAGATGGCAGAGTCCCCAGGGATGACCCCCAGGAAGCATTAACATGACACTTAATAGAAAATAAAAATCCAACACCTGGAAAACCTCTGGTCTTCCAGAAGATCAAGGAGCCAGGCAGAGTGGGAAGGGCTTGGAGACAGCTTAGGCAGCTGCCAAAGCCAAGGAGAGCTTGGGAACCAGGCCCATCCATGCTGGAAGACATCAGGGAGTCCCTGTGGCAGGGGCTTAGGAGGCAGGAAGGGATTTTGTGAGGAAGAGGGGGAGGATCCCATCAGAATGCAGTCATGGGGTGCAGGGATCAAGGACAGCAGGGTGCAGGGATTGAGGACACAGGGGTGCAGGGTCATGAGGATGCAGAAACCAAGGACACAGGGGTGCAGGAAGGAAACTACACCAACACTTTTAGGCAGCTCCAATCCTTTTTCCCCTTGAAGGTGCGGGGAATGCGATCCCAATGGGATTTTGGGGAATGCAGAAATGCTCTTGAACATTTTTCCCCTCTCCCAGGCAGCTGCACCCCAAATCTGTGCCCTGGGGAGTTGGGAAGAACATCTGAACCAGGGGGTCAGCAGTCCCAGACCCTCTTCCCCTGGTGGCACCTCCACCTCTCCGCATTGCATGGGAAAAAAGAGAATCCACGGATCAATATTTGGGTTTTTTTATTAAAATATTGTTATACCAAGTGGAATGCTACAGCAATCTCGGTATAGGGCGGCGTAACGAAACAGCCAGGTTTATGTTTAAATACTTAAAGATAACTTAAAATGCACAAACGAGAACTTGTCGTCTTTGGCAGGAAAAAAGTTCACAGCACGAAAAAAATACTTAAAAAGAAATACCAATATTAATATAAAATATATTAAGTCATGGGGTTTGGGGTTTTTTTTTCCTCTTTCATAATTTCTTGTTTCTTTTCCATTTTGTAAACAATGCACGAGAACCGAACGCATTTTTTACGTGTCTGGGGAGAGAAAAATAAAAAATGCAGTTGGCCAGCAAATGCACACGTTGAAAGGGGAAAGAAATAAAGAAAAATATATATATTTACATAAAGGGCAAGGATGGGAAGCTCTGAGGAGCGGGACGTCGGCGCTGGCTACAGCAGAAGCCAGCTGCCCGTAGCCAGGGGACGCAGCCAGGAGGGGGGCAGCACATCCCACCACCTCCATCAGCATCCTCGGGGCCTTTCACCTCCACCTTTCATCCCCTCCTTTGTCATTTTTGTTTCACTGTCACCGCATCACAAAGCCCGCGATGAAAAGCCAGAGGCAGGATGCAGGTGATGGAAGTCTGGTGCTCCCAGGGCTTGGCTCGGCCATGTGGATCAGGTGGGACCCACGGAGGATCCCTCCCAGCTCTGCCCTCCTGCAGAGACTTCAGCTTGTGGGTACAGTTCGGGCCATCAGAGAGGGAAGCCAAGCACATGGGTGGGTGCAGATGGCCAAGACCCAGAGGTGGGAGCTGGGATGGGGATGGAGCTGGGGTGGAGCCGGGATGGGGATGAAGCCACCACGGGGTCCCCGGGCTCCAGCGCGCCCTGCGCAGCCAGGGAGCCATGTGGGCACGGGGGGGGGACAGTGACCCTCCCAGAGCCCAGAGTCACTGCCGAGACCGGCTGGGGGGACACTGCTGAGCTCCCGGCTCAGTCCCTCCTTCCCAGATGCTTCTCCATCCCAACATGCTGGCAGGAAGGGTGGAGGGGCCACCGTGCAGCCCTGGGTGGCCTTAGATCAGGATCTCCACCATGTCAGACAGGTCCGGGGCTCTGGCGGTGGCCGAGCTCTCTGCAGAGAAAGAAGGGATTTACAGGGACTCGCAGGGATCCGAACCCACCCAACTCAGCTGCGGCCATAAAAATTGCTGATGCTTGTGCAAAGCCCATCCCAGGGATGCTAAGCCCACGTGGGGGCTGGGGCATCCCAACTCCCTGCCCCGTGCCATCCCGGGGGACTCACCCAGCACTGCGGTGCCCTCGCCCTGCCCGCTGCCCCCGGCCGCTCCGTCCGTCTGCGTGCTGCCGTCCTTGCTGCCGTGCTTTGAGTGGGATGGCAGGGGAAGGGCAGTGGACGCTGCTGTCCCTTCAGCGGAGGCTTTGCCTGCTGGAGGAGACTCCGTTAGGGATTCAAGGCGAGGGATTCAAGTTTTCAAGGCCAGGTTGGACGGGGCTTGAAGCAACCTGGTCTAGTGGAAGGCATCCCTGCCCATGGCAGAGGGTGGAACAAGATGAGCTTAAAGGACCCTTCCAACCCAAACCATTCTGGGCTTCTGTGATTGCTGGCTGGTCCTGGAGGAATCACCCCTCCCCAAGCTCTCTAACTCCAAAACCACGGGGGAAAATTGCAAGCAGGTCCCCACGGCCAAGTGAAGGTAGGGAGCGGGCAGGTGTCCCTGTTTACCTGTGCTGCCACGGGAGCTGCCCTCGGCTGACCGGTCACTCTGGCCAGCCCCTGGCCAGCTTGGGGCTGCAGAGGCAGCAAAGACGGAGGGCACGGATTTGGCCGGCCGCAGGGAGCCCTGAAGGGCCTTGCTGGGGTCCCTCCGCGAGCGCTGCTGCAGAACCTTGATGACAGCATCCTTCTCCAGGATTTGGGCATGAAGGGCTTTTAACCTGGAGAGGAGGAAAGTCAAAAGTTGGAAGAGGAGCTGGCTGGGGAGAGGAGGATCCAGGCGCTGCCCCACCAGAGCCCAGAAAAAGTCTGATGGGGGCCAAACGCCTCTGGCAAGGTGGGACTGACTACCTGTTCTCCATCTCCTGGTGCTTGTGGCTGGCCAGGAGAAGGTCCTCGTTGAAGCTGCTGTTGGGGGAGTGCCGCGGGGAGTGGCTGATGAGGGTGGTGTCGCGCTGGGCAGCCGCCGTGGCCGCGGCGTCCATGGCGAACTGGCGCATGGTGCACTCCTCCAGGTACTTCTGCTCCCACTTGGTCATGTCGGCCTCCAGCGCCAGGATCTTCTCCTCCCTCTCCCTCAGCTGCTCGGACAGCGTGTGCGCGCTGAGCTCCGGCGTGCCCCCGCTTGCGATGCCCGCCTGCCTCTGCAGCGGCCAAAACGAAGCCCCGGTGAGGATGAGGAGGCGCGGGGAGGATGCAGCACCCGCCGTGCCTCGCTGAAGCCGGCCTGGCTGGCCAGCACCCACCTGCTGAGCCCGCAGCATCTTCAGCTCCTGCTCCAGGCGGGTGCGGAGCCGCAGCTCCAGCTGCTCCCGCTTCTCGCAGGCGGCCTGGAGCTGCCCCAGGGCTGCCTGCAGCCGCTCCACCTTCTCCACGTAGGCTCGTTTCTTCCGGAGCTCGGCCTCTGCCTTGGCCGCCCGGGCCTGGGCGCTGCCCAGCGCCTGCTCCAGCAGCTCTGCCCGCCGCCGCTGGTCCTCGTTGGCGCTGCGCAGCAGGGACACCTCCCGCTCCAGCTTCTCCTTCTCCTGCTGGTGCTCGTAGCCTGCAAGGGAAGCCCGCAAATCTCAGACGTTGGGCTTCCCCAAGGCTGGCCCCGTGAAGCCCAGCGGGGATTCTTTGCTTCCCAACATCTGGCCAGGCCACCCCTTCCTCCAGGTCTTCCACCAAATGGGGGTCAGGGGCATTCCAGCCACCTGGGCAGATGGCCAAATGCCTCCACGTGCCACATTCCAGCCTAAATTTTTGCTCGGGAAGGGCGAAAACTGCCCGGCATGAATCAAGCCACCTTAGGGAAGGGGATGCAATTCTTCCTGACCAACAGCACATCTCTCTGCTAAAATTTAAATACATTTTCTCCCAAAAAAACCCAGGCTGGCGTGGCTGCGAAGCGCAGGAGGGAGGAGGGAGAGAACGGCCGGGCTGCTGTGGGGCGGGAGTGCGGGCTTGGTGCTGGAAGAGCCGGCGCTGCGGCAGGAATGTGGGGAATGCGGGTCACGCCGCCGGCCGGCCGCCGGGATTAATGGCTCGAGTCCAGCGCCAAGAGCTGCTCCATCCTCCCTGGGGAAGGGCGAGAGCTGCCGCCCGACACCCGCCTCCTCCTCCTCCAGCACAGCCCCGCTCGCAGATGCCACGGGGAGCCGGGCAAGGATGGATGTCCCCCGGGACTTACTCTGTGCCAGGAGTTTGGCCACGCTGCCCTGGTTGCTCTCCTGGTTTTCCTGGGTCTTGCTGGCCAGCTGCTTGTTCGCCGATTCCAACCGCTCTGGTCCAAAACAACCAAACCCAATTAAGATTTAATTTTTTAAAATAAATTTAAATTAAAGATTTGGGCTGGAGGAAGTAGGAAGAGCCTGGTTTTCCCACGGAAACAGCCGGGGGACACTGAGCACCCACAGGGATGGGGCCACAAGATGTCCCTCACCTTTCAGGTCCCGGTTGAAGTCCTGGAGCCGTCGCATCTCACAGTCTCTCTTGTTCCTCATGGCTTTCTCCAAGGCTTCCCGCTTGGAGGATGCCTTGACGAGGTTTTCGTAATCCTCCGAGATGCGCTGGATCTCGCTCTCCAGCTGGGGTGGAGGAAGGGACAGGCCAGGGTTAGATATTCATGGAATGAGGAAAGGAAAGGGAGATGCTGGCCAAAGCCCAGCCGGGGTGCTCAGCCCAACCTGAGCTGCCAGAGGAGCTCAGTGCACCCCAAGTTGACCCCTAGCACACATTTTTGGGGGGGGGGGAACTGATTTTTTCGGCCTTTTCTCTTCTGGAAGAGTCTCTCCGCAGATTTTGGCTCTGCCATCGCCTGGCCACAAGGAACAGCCTCCCCTTGTACACGGCCACACAAAGGGCTTTCTGTGGTGGCCGGGATGGGGGCCACTGCAGAATGGGCTCCTTCTCCCCAATCCCTGCTGCTGCGCTGCAGCTGCTCCGAGGGGAGCGAGCCGCCAGGGGGAGGAGGAGAAAGGATTAAATCACTAAAGGGGGTGAATTTGCACAGCAGCTGGTCGAGCATCCCCCTGGGCAGGGGGGACACGGGGCTGCCACCACTCCCTCCCTCCCTCCCTCACCTTCTGGATGCGGCTCGCCTTCTCGGCGCAGCTCTCCAGCTCCCTCCGCAGCTTCTCGCTCTCCCGCTGCAGCCTCTCGTTCTCCCGCAGGACGGCGTCTGCCCGGGCCAGGCGGCTGCCGGCCGACACCGCCTGCGCGCTGACCAGGGCCTCCACGCCGGCCGCACCCAGCGTGCCCGGACACAGCGGCAGGAAGGCGGCTGGCACCGGGGTGGGCAGCACCCTGCAGGCAGCGAGGAGGGGCTGTCAAGGTTTGGCAGGGTGGGAGAGCTGGCTGCAGCTCCAGCATCCCGTCAAGCACGTGCTGCTGTCTCCCAGCCACCTCAAAGGAGGTGGAAGTGCCCATCCTGCTTTTTAGAACTGGGAAGAGCTCGCTCTCTAACCACAAACCCCATCTTGCAGGGATACCTTGGCCTGACCCCTCCAGAACCTGGCCAGTGGGTCTGGATGGGCTCCCAACCCCCCAGGCCGCTCTCTTCCTGGGAATGCTGCAGGCAGCCTGGCATAGGATGGACCTTGGAAGCCGGCATTTTTCTTATTTTCTGGCAAAGCAAGGGCTCCTGACGTAGGTCCTCACTGCCAAACTGTGGACATGTCCTTTTTATATGCCTGGCTGCCCGTGGTGCCACTGCTCCAGCACCCCAGCCCAACATCCCCCCTGGCATGCCCTGAGCAGGGTGGCTGTGCACGGCCCGGCCCCGCTGCGCTCCCCCACGGGCTGCCTGCCAAGGGCCTGCATTCCTGCGGGATGATATAGGAGCAAGGAAGAATAAATACATCTTCCTCGCAGCTCCCCTTCCCCTCTTTGTTCCCTGGAAGGAGAAGGTTTTCCTGCTGGAGATGCTATCACTCTCTGCCTGGATAGATCAGCAGGGCTGGGAGCAGTGTGTCCTGCCATTGAGCCACCAATTCCCTTCTTCCCATCGTTTTCCACACTGAAAGAGGTTGTTTCCAAGTTCCAGGCAATGCCTGGACCCCCCAGATGTCCATCTCACAGTCGGCCTGGGGCTTTGCCTGAGGCACTGAGCTGCCAAAGGGCCACAGACCCCCTGGCACCAGCCCAGGCTCTGCTCCACAGCAATTCCCAGCCACGTGGACATTCCCAGCTCAGGACCATGGGATGGGTTTCCATGGAGCAGGGAGCATATTTGTCTTCCACCCTGCCCCATACCTATTCCACATTTAGCTGTTTCCTGGGCTGCTTCCAGCTCCTAGATTATCCCCTAAGTTACCCCCAGATTCCTCCTGGTGCATGGGAAGGGGGCAGGGTCTGCTGTGGGAATGGGATTTTCATCACTGGTTGGAAAAGCCCAGCCACGCTGGGAGAACTGGGGACAGGAGCAGAGTGGGGGGGTCCCAGCAGACCCCCCCCATGGCCACTGAGGGAGGAACAGCTGCTCTGGGCCTCCACTGCCCTTCACATCCTGCGAGTTCCAAGCATCCATCCTGGACATTCCTGTGAGGCATCCAAAAGCAGAGCCCCGGGGGCCACAGTTTACCTGATCTCAGGATGCTGAAATCCAGGACCCTCCCGGGAGCAGGGTCGGGGCTCAGCCAGGTAAGCGTCCTGGGAAGGGATGACGTAGGGATACTCCGGGGGCGGTCCCCGCGGCTCCGTGCCCTCGGGGTGCTGCCCGCGCAGGGGGACCAGCTGGCGGGAGAGCTGCGGGAAGCTGTGCGAAGCGCTGATGGGGCTCTGCGCCTTGGCCCCGTTCCTCTCCAGCGACATCCGCATGAGCCGCTCGCTCAGCGACCGCACGTGGCCGTGCTTCAGGTCCTTGAGCGCCTCGTCGGGGCGCCGGGCGCCGCTCTCGGCCCCGCGCGGGGCGTTCTCAGCGCGGATCCCGGCGCCGGCCGCTCCCCGCTGCGAGGCCAGGAGCTGGGAATGCGCCTTGGCCTCCTCGTAGGTGGGAAGCTCCTCGCCCTTGGGCGGGCACAGCCGATAGACGCTGTTCTCCAAGTAGACGTGGTCGGAGTGATGCTCCTGGCCCTGCGGCTCCTGCCGCGTGGATTGCTGCACCATCTGGCTCTCCTCCGGGCTGAGGCTCTCCAGCGAGGAGCGGGGGCTCCCGGCGCCGCCGCCGCGCAGGGCCTGCTGCTGGATGGCCAGCAGAGTGCGGTTCTCCGTGAGATTGCCATAGCGCAGCTGCTCCTGGATCAGGCGGTGCAGCACCGTCCCGTTCGAGTCCTCCGCCGTCCTCATGTCCGTCCGTGCCGGCGGCAGAGCCACGTTTCCACCCGAGAAGGGCGTCCCGGGGGACCTCAACAGCAGCTGGCCACGCCGAGACACCTGCAAGAGGGGAAAACGGGATTGTTGGGAGGCGGTCGGGGCAGGATAGTGAGGAAGGACCCTGATGGACGCGGGACTGTTTGCCAGGAGTCTGGCCGGGACGTGCCGGAGGGCTGGGAGCCCGTGGCGGCAGAGGGAGAGCGGAGCAGCCTCCGCGGCGGGGTGGCCGAGCACCGGCACACAGTGCGCCCGGGGCCGGGGCTGGGAGCTGGGACTGGCTCCCGTGGACCCGGGACTGGCTCCCGTGGACCCGGGACTGGCACCGGCCCGGGAATGCGGGAATGAAACGGCCCCACGGGAGCAGGCACACGGGAGATGGGTAGGACACCCCCATCCACCGAGGTCCTGGGCTTGCAGAGGTGTCCCAGTTCCCGGTGAGGGTGCTGGGATTTTTCCGGGGGGCTCCAGGTGCCGTGGGGATGATCCGGTCCCGGCTGGGAGGGTTCCCAGTCCCTGGGGGTGGATCCGGCTAGGGAGAGGGTCTTTTCCCCAGGAGGGTCCAGGTGCGAGGTGGGGCGAGTCCCGGTCCCAGGGAGAAAGATCCCGGCTCCGGGGGCGTCCTTTTTCCATGGAGGGATTCCAGTCCCAGCTGGGAACTTCCGTGGGCTAGGGGGGTTCGATCCCGATCGAAGAGTCCCAGTCCCAGGAGGGTGTCCCAGTCCCGGCCGGGAGGATGGCGGTCCAGGGGGGTCCCGATCCCGGGCTTGCTGGTCCGGGTGGGTCCCGGTGCCGAGGAAGGTCCCGATCCCTGCTGGGGGGTTCCCGGTGCCGGGGGGGGCGTCCATTCCCCGAGGGGCATCCCCGTGCCGGGGGGGGGTCTCGGTGCCGGTCGGGGGATTCCCAGTGCCAGCCGGGGGGTCCCGATCCCGGCCGGCGGTGTCCCAGTGCTAGGGGGTTCCCTGTGCCGGGGGTGGGGTGTGGGGGGGTCCAGTACCCGGGGATTCCCGGTGCTGGGGGTCGCGGTGCCGGTCGGGGAGGGTCCCGATGCTGAGGAATTCCCAGTATCGGGGGGACCCCGGTGCCGGTCGGGGGTCCCGGCGGCGGAACTCACCGGGGCATGGCGGAGCGGAGCGGTGCTGCGGCGGCTCTGAGCGTCCTGGGGCCGCGGGGGCCGGGCCGGGCTCTGCTATGCCCGGAATGTGGGGCCGGTCCCGCCCCGCTCCGCCCCGGGGCCGCCGCCGGCGCAGGAGCGCGGCCGGGAGCGGGAGCGGCAGCTGCGGGCGGGGGGGCGGCTCTGCCCGCCAGCTGTCCCGGGCCGTAAATCTGCCCCAGCCTTTGTCTGCGGGGCCGGGGCAACCCCGAGCCTGCCGGCCCCATCTGCTCTGCCCCCGCGGGCCCCCCTTCCCGCATCCCCCTCCTTACATCCCCCCTCTTCGCATCCCCCCGCCGCGTATTCTCCGTCCTCGCATCCCCCCTCCTCTCGTTCCCCTTCCTCGCGTCCCTCTCCTTGCATCCTCCTCCTCACATCCCCCTCTT
>VZUI01026147.1:0-43961 GCA_013401135.1 Cettia cetti | reverse complement strand
GGAAGGGAAGGGAAGGGAAGGGAAGGGAAGGGAAGGGAAGGGAAGGGAAGGGAAGGGAAGGGAAGGGAAGGGAAGGATCATGAAAGCAAGAGAAAGGGAGGGAGAGAGGAAGGGAAGGAAGGAGAGGCGCAAACATCGAAGGAAAGCCTGCACACAAATGAGCCTTAATTATCCTAATGACATGGAGCTGATTATCAAAGCCAACATTTAGGGCTGGGGATCGGATACCATCTGGTGCTCTGCAGCAGCCTGGGAAGGGCTGGGACTAAACAAACTCAGGTTAAATCCCTGGAAATCCGACTGGGGGGTGCTGTGTCAGGGACTCAGCTCTCAAACCTACCCTCAATCCCTCCCTCGGGGGCTGAGCACCACCGGCCCCCCAGACCACCATCCCCAGCTCGGGCGCTTTCATCCTCTGGTTGTTTCCCAAGCAGTGCCTGCCCTGCATGAGGAATTCCACACTCGGATTCTGGGAGCGAGCCTGGCTGCTTTATGAAAGAGAATTTTTGAGTCCTTTTGTCAACAGCTAAATGTTGCAGTTGACAAAGTCAATGCAAGATGCGATATTATAAATATTAGATTAATTGTATTATATGGGATTTATAGCACCTAAAGATCCAAGGAGTTATTTTTACCTCTGTGAAAAATAAAGCAAGAGAGTTAAAGTGATTTGTTCAGACACATTCCTCTCAAAAACTTTGTCAGAACCAGCAGATTCCCCAGGAACACTTTGATTTCCATAAAACTGCTTTTCTCAGTAGGAAAACCAACCTGTCAACAATCTCAGGCTGAGCCCTCCCACAGAACCAAGCTGGCTCCAGAGAGCTGCTTCCCAAACTGTGAATCCTGTTTTCCATCCCCAGGATGTGGGGGGCCCCCAGGCTGCCCTGTGTCCCTCAGGGGTTACACACTGTGACAAAGCCATGTCCATCCTGTCCCCACGCAGGTGAAGTGTTGGAAGCGCTGCTCATGGCTGTGAAACCTTGGTGCAAGTTCCCACTGGGATAGGATGCAGTAGCCAGGGGCTGATCCTGCATCCCAGGAGCTTCCCAACCCCTGGGACCTCCATGGATCTGTGCACACCTGAGGGGAGAGATAGTCTTGGAGTCCGTCCATGAGTGGAATGGGCAGGAATCATCAGCGTGATTTCATCAGCTTTGCTTTCCCAGCAATAAAAAACAACCTACCTAAAATTCCAGGGAGATAGGATTAGCTCCAGCCTGGAGAGCCCACGTGCCTACCCTGGTGCTGTCAGGACTCTGCTGTGCCAGGCTGTCCCAGCTCTCCCCACGCCCAATTCCTGCACTCCAGCCCGGCCCAGGAAATGCTCCTTGGATTCAAGGTATCCTGGGATGCAGCAGTTGTGCTGGGCAGTGCCGAGCCTCCATCCCAACAGGCACGGGGATGGGATGTGTCCTGATGGGACACAGAGGGATGTGTCCTCTTAGGGGACACTCTCCTGAGAGTCTCCACCCTGCACTTAAACCATATAGAGGTGCTGGACCTCCGACCCCTGAGCTGTGTCCCTCTGTCCCTGGTGGTGCTCTCAGCCGGGTGAAGGAGCACCGTGTGCACATCCAGAGCATCTCCAGCCTCCTGGATGCACTTGGAGCACAGATGATGGTGTGTTTGCTGCATTTCCAAGCAACCTCTTTGCTTTCTGCGCTGATGTCCCAGCCCCCTCTGCTCCCACCACATCCAAGTTTCCCAGACCTCCTTCCTGGGGCTGCTGGTGCCATTTCCCCTCCACTCCCTGCTCTGGTGGCTGCTGCTAAATTTAGCAAGGAGCTTCTGTCCATTCTAATACTAATAGGCCCATTTTTAATAATGATGTTTTCACAGCAATTTCAGCCCATCACAGTGTCACAGGGGGATTGAGGGAAAAAGCCTCTAATCCCTGTTAATAGATTCCATTTGACAGCGAACGTGTCTCGGGGTTCCTTCCCTAAGGCCCCTCTGGGTTCAGCGTCACTTTTGGCTGACCTCAGAGGGGAACAAGACCTTCTCCAGAAGAATGGCCCAGTGTCCACCTGGAATGAGGCTCCCAGCCCCCAGTTCCCCTTCCACACATCTCAGATTTCTTGGAAGGTCTATTTTGGGAAGTCCCATCGGGTGGGGGTCTCATTTGCTTTTTCTTTTCTACTGGGGACAAAGGTAGGTGCTTCTTCCTTCACAGATGAGGAGATGGGGAATTTCTCCTCTGCCTTGCTGCTAGGAAGAGGAAAATCCTCTTTTTTTCCACAATAGGAGGTGGGGAAAGAAGAGCCCAAGGTATCAGAGTGGTGCCTGCTCCAAGGAACCAGCTGGAGCTGCTGATCCCTGTGGTCCCAACTCTCTGCTGGACAAAGGTGGGTGTCCATGACAAGGAACCCCCTTGGAGCCTCACAGCACCCCCAGATTCAGCCTGACTGACCTTCCTGTGGACTTAAATACCCCAGGAAACACTTGCAGGAAGGTGTCAGCCAGCACCTCACGAAGCTGCAGGTCCAGAAATTTTCAAACAGGGAAGAATAATTGGCAGTTCTGCTCCAAGCATGCAGAGCTCAGACAGCACCTCCCACCTGGGAGTGGATCCCACTTTCCCAGTTGTGGAGGGGTAGGATCCATCCCCCAGCACTTCCCAGGATGGACAAACAGGGAATGCAGTGTGGTGGGAGTGCCCCATGGCCGAACACCTCCTGCTGATCTGTGATGGGCCGTGAAGGTGTGAGACCCCCCCATGTCCTGCACTGCCCCTCTCCCCCTTCCCCGAGGGTTCCTCCAGCTGGAGGTGGTCTGGAAAGGGGCAGGTCAGCCCTGCCTGGCCACGACCCCTGACCCCTGCCAGCCCCCAGCCCTGACCCCTGCTCCCCCTCGCTCTCCCCTCGCTGTCCGGGTCCTTCCCCTCCTGTCCCCTCCTTTCATCCTGCCGGGATGGAGCAGCAGCTCCGTGTGTGTCCAGGGGCTGGAGGCAGGAGGCAGGAGCCAGGGGCCCCTGGCAGTGTTTTGGGGGGCAGGAGGAAGGGCAGAGCCCTGCTGTAGCTCACAACTAAATGCTGCCTTTCACTCCAGCATTCCCGGGGAAAGTAATGAGAATAATTAAAGGTAATTTCATTTATTTCAGCTCCAGCGTGTAAAGCAGAAGGGGGTGGGGGTTTCCAGCCTCCCACTGAAGGAGGGGAGGGCAGAAAGCAGAGCCCCAGCTCTGAGCTGCCTCCAGGGATTACAGGGATGCCCTTTTCCCTTCTGGGACCACGGTCCCTCGCTCCCGACCCAGCTGTTCAGGTGGATCACCTGGAAGAGGGGATCCCACAGTGTCGTGGGGCCCCTCAGTGAATGGTTCTAGGGGGAAAAGATGGTTCCAGAGGGAGCTTTCCCTTTGAGAGGCCTGTGCTGGATAGACCTGTGGAATTACCCTGGAGAGAAGCACGGAGCAGGGAGAAGTCCCCTGGACCCAGGCTTTCCCCATCCTGTCCACAGGGAATGAAGAGTGGGGCTCAGCTCAGCCTGGTGAAGTGGAGCCGTGCCTGGGAGCCATCCTCAGAGCAGGGCCCGTGGTTCTGGGAGCCAGAACCCCCAGAAAAGTGTTAAGGACACTTCCACCGTCCTGATTCCCAGTGCTGGGATCTGGGAGGAGGGCTTTAAGAGGCAAATACAAAATATCCTGCGTGGAGGGACCTCATGGCATGGTGCTGATGCCAAGCTGAGTAATTTGGAGCCCAAAAAGCACCCAGGGCACAGCTCCTCCAGCAGCCCATTCCATCCCTGCTCCACCAGTGGGGTGATCCTCCCGAACCCTTCTGTGTCACAGGCAGACATTTTTGGGGATTACAGGAACTTCATCACCTACAGCATCACGACAGCATCGCTGGGTGGCTCCAGCTGGTGGGAGAGCTGAGAAAACCCCGCTTGCCAAACTGTGGCTGTGTTCCAACACACTCCAGCACATTTGCACCTCAGAGCATCCCAAACCACCTCCCTGCAGGTGGGGACAGGGTGACAGCAGTGCTGGGTGCTGGAGCAGCCTGAGCAGAGACACCCACGTCCCACGGTGCCTGTTGTGACACGGGGATGCTTTGACTCACATGAGCTCCCGACCCCATTGTGTCTCTGCCACATGAATTCTGCACAGGGGCTCATGAAATATGAATTGGATCCTCAAATATTCAACAGCAGCATTTGGAATGGCATGTTTGGGTGCGTCTGCAATGTTCCCTGTGCCAGGGAGTGACAGGAGCCACCCAACTGCGGGAGAGGAGAAATGCCAGGCCATGCCCGTGGCCGGGTGACAAGGATGAGTTTCTGAGCATCTGCTCTGCAGGGATTCATGGGCAGGGATGAATGTCAGGGAGAAATTTGTAATTTCATTCCTCACAGTAAATGTGATTCAGAGAAGTGTCCTTGTCACTGAATCACTGAATCACTGAGTCCCACAATCCCAGGATAGTTTGAGTTGGAAAAGACCTTAAAGCTCCTCCCATCCCACCCCTACCATGGGCAGGGGCACCTTCCACTATCCCAGGTTGCTCCAAACCCTGTTCAACATGGCCTTGGCCTCTTCCAGGGATGGGGCAGGCACAGCTTCTCTGGGAATTCCATCCCAGGCCCTCACCACCTTCACAGGAAAGAAATTCCCAATATCCAGTTCTGAAGTACCATTAGAAACAAAAGAGGGGGAGAAAGGCAAACATCCTGGCAGGAATGCTTTCCTTGCATCTTATTATCTTCCCATCACCAAACCCACATCTGTGGCTCTCTGGCCTGAAGGCACCCGGATGCCCTGGGGGTGCATCCAGGACAAGAACTGGCTCTTGCCACTGTTGGATACCTGTAGTTCCTCATCCCAGCATTGTTTAGGTCCATGAAAGCTCAGAGGGCACCACCTCATCCTCCAGCCCCTGGTGGCTGCTGCTCATCCTTCTCCTGCTCCCAATTCCCGAGGCAACTCCATGAACCCACTGCCCTTTCCCGGTGCCCCCAGCCCGGGGGAGGGTCTGAGGGGGCCAGGGGCTGGCAGGGAGCCCGCAGGTCCCCTCGGTCCCAATCAGCTGTGATTGAAGGCAGCCCTGAGCCCCCGTCCCTGCGCGTTTCCCGACGAGCATCCGTGGAATCTGCAAGCCATTAGCTGTGTGTTATCTTTCGGGAGATGCTGAGGTGAGCCATATGGAAGCACTTACTCGTCAACAGCCTGGGACAGGGTTTGGTGGGGTGGCCAGGACTCAGCCCTTTGTGAACTGCGGAGAAGCTGGAACGCGTCCATTGACCCATTTAATGAGCTCCGGCAAGGGGAATTTCACACTGTGCCTGGAGCAGCAGTAACCTTATATGTAGGGAGAGGGGGAGATAATTCCTAATCTTGTCAATCACGCCGTTGTGAAATCCGCAGCAGGGTTTCTGGGAGCGGGAGGGCCAAGGAGAAGGAGAGGGCCTGATCCAGCTCCTCGCAGAGCGGGCCTGCACAAGAAAGGCCTTTCATTATTTTTCTTCGCAGTCTCCTCATTTCCTCGCTGCAAAAAACAACAATATATTTATTAACTAGACAAATATTTGACTGGGACAACATGCTGGAATGACCTGCAAACGCCTCCTCGTTCCCACCAAGAGGGGTTCCTGCTCCCACCCGCGGCCCCAAACCCTGCAGGGCCTCCAGCAGCTCCGGTCACCCCCTCCTCCTTCTCCAGAGGAGGAGGAAGAGAGGGAAATGCCTCCCCCAGGTATCCCACTGGCTAAATCCTGCTTGCCACTTGCCAAAGTTTCATGGAGGGGCTTGCAGGGGCTGCTGGGGGCCACCTCAAGGCACATCCCTGGGATGGGGGCACAGCTGGACCTCAGGGAAGGACAAAGGACAAGGGTTTGTATTTAGGGGACAATAGTGTTACCCCAACCAGTTCCTCTCACATTGTAGAGTCCTGGAACGCCAGAAATATGGAATCATTTAGGTTGGAAAAGATCTTCAAGCTCATGGAGTCCAACCACTACCAGCAGCAGGATGCTCTGATGCCGCAGTGCTGCTGCTCCATGGTCTTCACCACAGGGAACTGCTCCAAGATCGAGCTCCAAGCTAAAGAAACAAACAGAGCCTTTTTTTCCTGTTGTTTTTCCTGTTTGCCTAAGAAACATAATCTTGCCCCAAAATGAAAAAAATAATAATAACTCACAGGAAGGCCCCGAGCATGAGGCACTTTCTGTGCGATTTCAATCAAAACAGGCTTTAAAAAACAAATTCCTTCGATATTCATCACATGTGTAAAACACATTAGAGAGGGACGGTGGCCCAGACCAGAGCAGCAGAGACCCCTGACTCCTGCCCATGCTGGAAGACCTGACCAAGCATTACCCAGAGCTTTTCCAGCTTGGAGAGTCCCTGTCCTGGGACCATTTGGCTTGGAAAAACCCGCTGAGCCCATTGAATTCCCTGCACTGCCAAGGCCACCCCTCAGCCATGTCCCCAAGTGCCACAGCTTTCCAAATCCCTCCAGGGATGGCTCTGGACAAAGGGACAAGATGCTGCTCCAGAAAAAAAAACTCTTTACATTCTGCATGAGCAGAGAAAATGAGAGATCCATGTTTTCCTGGCCTAAATGGAGCCTGGGAGATGGAAGATTTTAGTTCCGCATATTGGGAGCTATACAGAATCAAGGTTAAAATTCCCCTCTTATGTTCTCCTTTGACTCCCTGAATTCCAACAGCCTTGTAGCTCCAAAAAATTGCAAGATTCCTGGGTTTCATCCTGGCAGAAGCCACAGTGCTGGGCTGTCCCTGCCCTCCACAGCCGTGTCCTTGCAGATCCCAGCTCTCCTGGTCCCATGAGCCACCTCAGTCACACTCCAGGCCACATTCCCAGTTCTGCTGTTGTTTTTCCCTCTCATTATGCTGGATTCAGACTTATTTGCACTTCAACCAAAGCAAGGGACACAGGAAGAAGCCCCCATGTCCCCCTGAGGTCCTGCTGCCTCTGGCAGGGTCTCTGTTCTCTGCGGATCCGCAGCAGCTCTGTGCTGGATCATTATCCTGGAGCAGCACAGCACGGGTTTGGTGGGTTCCCGTTTTTATGAGGTGTGATGGGGAAGGAATGCTGTGCACAGTTTAATTAGGGATTGAGAGCCTTGGGGACAATGGGAAGCTGTAGATACCCCGGGCACAGGCCATTAAACTGCCCCTTTGATGTCTGCAGTCCCAGTGTCCCACCTCCCTCTGAGAGCAAGGGCAGGAATTTGGGAACTGGGAGGCTGCACTGCCCAGCAGGCCCTGGTTTGATCCCTTCTCCAAGGAGTTGAAGCTCCATTTTCCCCAACTCCTATTATTTTGTCCTACCACCTCTGGGAGTGGGAACCAAGGGTGAGCACAGACAAGTTCCAAAAGAGCCAAGAATAACAGGATTTTCCAGACGGAGGCTTCACTTCCATGGCCAGGGCAGGGACCAGGTCTTGGCTGGCTCCTGACTCCCAGGAACATGGGCGTGGGTGCTGCTCTTCCCTGCTTGGGTGCCCCCATTCCCTACGTGGGTGTCCCTCTTCCCTGGGGGATGCCAAACAGTGACACAGAGATGGGATTTGTCCTCAGCAACATTTAAATTCCCAACACCTCCCCAGCAGATCCCTGTCCCTGCCAAGGAGGCCCCTTTTCCCCCCTGCAGTCCCTGCAGTGAGGGGCAGCTCCCAATGTTTGTCCCATCTGGATGGTGCCCAGAATCCCAGTGGGAGCCAGGCAAAATATCCCATCCAAGCCGGGAGTTCTGCTCCCACATTCTGGGGCAAGAGCTGCCCCTCACCCCATGGCTGTGCTGGGCACACAATCCCAGGAGGCTGAATCAGCATCCTGAGGGCAGGAGAGGGCCCTTCCCTCCCCCTGCTCCCGGGAGGAGGGACGACTTGGTAACCTATCCATGTTCCATCTCCCTGCTTGCTGCGGGCTGCAGGCACACCTTGTGGGAATTCAGGATGTTGTGTCAGTGGTGGCTCATCCCTCCCAGCACACACTGGACAGGGAGTGGGGAGCACAGGAGATCCCACGTGGAGATGATCCAGATGATCCTGGCCCGTGCCAAGGAGCCGAGGCCGTTGGAAACGCTGAGATGTCCCAAATCCCAGCGCAGAGGGGCACCAAATCCCTTGGCATTGACTTGGAATCTGTGCTCTGGGACATTCCCTGGGGTGCAGGACACATCCGGGGTGGGATGTGGGTGACACACAGTGAGCTGGGTGAGACCCTCCTTCACCCCAGTGTGACTTCCCCCACCACAGCCCTGACAGCTCAGGGCCTGGGAGGGGTTGGGAGCTGCTGGTTATCCCTGGGGTGCCACACCCAGCTCATCCCTCCGGAAATCTGGGGCAGGAAAGGCATCTGAACTCAAGAATCCTATCCCTGCTGGGCAGTGTGAGCACCCCTCTTCCTCCTTCTCCTCCTCCTCCAGGCACAGCCTCCACAGCATCTCACATTTCCAGGTGGCTCCAGTGTGACAGAACATGAGTGAGAGGAACCAGCGCTGATTCCAGACCCCCTTCCTCATCCTCACTGCTTCCCATCCCCACGGGGCTGTTCCCAGTGCCCTTCCTGCACACCCAGCACTGCTCCTCTGCCTCCTCCTCCTCCTCGTCTCCCACAATGTGACTCCTCGGTTCTGTAAATAATTCCCATTTCCATTTCCTAGCGCCAGGGTGACACATGGAAGTGGAGATGTGAACTCAGCACACACACAAATGCCTCCCCTGATTAGGACAACTTTTAAGTAGGTCAGAGCCTGGATTGGAGCTGCCTGACAGCTCCCCTATAAAACATCCCAACTTTAATGCCCTGGATATTTTTTGTGGTGTGGAATAGGAGCCGTTTCCAGGGGCGATGTGGGGGAGCAGATGTTGTTCCACGCTGGGGGAGGGCAGCGCTGGGGAAAGTGACTGCTGTAAATGAACTGGTGATTAAGGTCATTAAAGAACCTTAACCCAAGGGCACTGGGGGGACAGGAAGGGGACAGCCAGGCTCCATCAGCACTAACAAGCCACTATCCAGTCAGCCATCCCATTCCAGCCAGTCCTGGCAGCCACAGCTTCCCAGACTGCTGAGGAGTGTCCCCACACACCTCACGTTAGGTATCAGTGGGCACCTTCTGACTATTTATAAATTCCCTTAAATCTCCAGCTCCCAGAGCCCTGTGATTAGAGGAGAAAGGTCATTTTTAGCATTGCCTTTCCCTTCCTATTTTTTTGGGAGTAAAAATAGTAGGTCACCTACATTTGTGGCTGGGAGAAAACCACATTTAGGAACAAGATCCCTCACCTGGCATCTCCCCTCTCACCCTGTAATGCCCACGGGCAGCTGTCCAGGGACTCATCCACCCACCCCCAGCTCCCCCAAACCTCTCCAGCCCCTCAGTGCTGCTGTCACTGATGAGAAGGGAACGAGGCACGATTTAAACGTGACCTCTCACCCCAAGCTGTGTCTGTAATCTGACGAGCAAACCTTAATAGGCCGAGCCAGGCAGCGGAGCCCAAAGCCCAGATAAAACCCGGCCCCGCCGACAATTCAATTTCCTTCCATGAGATCAACTTGCAGCTTTAGCAAACCCACTTGTGCAGGCGCTGGGCTGAAACAATCTGGGCTGGCAGGCACGGCCACGCTGCCTTGGGCTGCCACCACCTGAGCCCAGCACCCTCCTGAGGCTCTCAGCCAGCCCCAGCACGCTCCTGGCACTGTCCAGAACCTTCCTGGGGCTGCCAACCACCCCCAGCACCTTCCTGGGGCTGCCACCCGCCCTCAGCACCCTCACAGTGCTGCCCAGCATCCTCTTGAGACCACCAATCTCCCCCAGCACCCTCCCAGGGTTGTCCAGCACCCTCTGGAGCTGCCCACTGCCCCCAGCACAGCCCAAGGACACGGATCCCTTGGAGCAGGAGCACATGGGAGTTTGTGCCTTGCAGGGGAGGGATGCAATTCCAGTCAAAGCTCTTCCATGCCCCAGGCAAGGTTTGTGGGCTGCCCAAGGAGGGGCCAGGCTTGGGCCTCTCCCCAGAGGAGCCGTGGGCATCATCAGCCAGGTTGGCCAGGATGGCGTGAGGGTGGGAAGGTGCTCCTGGGGCTGGGACAGTCCTGCCTCCAGGCTGGCCTTGCTGATCTCTCCACAGGCACGCAACAACCTCCTCCTCCTCCTCCTCCTCCTCCTCCTCCTCCTCCTCCTGCTCAGCCCGGTGTGGAAAAGCTGAGCCTGAAGTGCAGGGGGGATGTGTTTTCCGTGCCGAGCAGCAAATAATGTCCGCATGAAAGGCGCGCTGCTGGCTTTTGCTTTCTCTCCTCTTTTTTTTTATTGCTGTTGCTAATCTTTGACCTAGATAGCAAAGGAACTTGCTGGGAGAGGAGGAGGAGGATGCAGGGGCTGGGGCACAGGCAGGGCTGCAGCCAGAACCTCCTGCCAGGGCACGGCGTGGGGGCTGCAAGGGGGAGGCCCCGAAACCTTCGTGAGAGCAGGAACAGCAGTTCTGGAGAAAAAGCAAATGAAAAAAAAAACCTCTCAAGCCAAATGTTCCTGAAGAGCGTTCACATGGATGGAGTCCATGGAGTATTGCTGCGTTATATCATTGCAATGCCAAGTTTTCAGTGAGAATTGGAGTTTCTTAATGTCTTTGTGTGTGTTCATTGATGGAGCTTACATTTATAGAATCACAGTCTCAGAATTATTTGGATGGAAAGGGAACTTAAAGCCCATCCTGTTCGGGATGGGCTTTAAGTTCCACTATCTTCCACTATCCCAGGTTGCTCCCAGCCGTGTCCAACCTGGCATTCAGCATTATACAGATTCATTTTCATTTCACATCTCATGCACAGGAGTGATGTGGGCAGGAGGCAAATCTCTGCCAGGAGCCAAAGCCCCATTTTAGGCTAAGGGCTGGAGGCTGCAGCATCACTCACCTCTCTTTTCCCAGCCCAGCTGCTGCATCCACACTCGGCGCCCCCATTCCCAGGTGGAATTGCTTTGATTTCTCGTATTTGACCTCTCCTTAATGCCTCCAGTTTACAACCCACTGCCCGCCATTTCCAGCCCACTGGCACCAGTTTGGTCCCTATTTCTCTCATCTGAGCGCACACAGGGATCCTTTATTAACAAAGCAGATCTGCAGGAGGAGGCTTTTACTTTAAACATGCCCCTCAATAACCACAGAAAGAGCAAATGTAAAACTCATCATCCCAAACCTCAGCCCTGCATCTCCTGCATCAGCTTTGCTCAGCGATCCCAAACTCCCTCGTGTGCCGCATGCACAACTCCAGCAATCCCAGTCTCAGGGAAAAGATTAGCTCTTAATTCCCCAAAGCCAAATCAGGACACGACACAGCCCATATTGTTCCAATTTACACCTCCTTATGAGCTTCCTCAGCTCCCTTTATAGTCTCAGTCTCTGTGCTGTGAATCTTCCCCATTTCCAGTCACTCCAGTCTGGGGGTGCAGCAGCCCCAGAGTCCCCCAGCCCCACACCGCCGGGGTGGGGCCACTCCAGAGCCCCACAGCTTTCCCTCCGTGGGCTGCAGGGGTGGGACTCCCCAACAGCTCCTGGCCAAGCCCTGGGTGCCTCCCACCCCCTGCACAAGACCCTGGGCAGGATGACCACCCCAGACAGAGAGGTGGGTGACCACGGCCGTGTCACAGCTCTCATGGGGACACAGCTGGCAGCAATTCAGGGGTGCCTCAGGCATCCCCCTGCAGTTCAGCGCCCAGGGCTCTGTGGCCAAGCTGAGCTCAGGAGGGCCCTGGCCAAGAGCTGGGTTTCAGCCTTGCCCAGGGTGCAGCACACGGGGAATCGCAGCTTCAGGCAAGGAGGGGTTTCTCCTACTCCAGGCTGTTGCTATTCTGAATTGGAGGATTTCTTAATTTCTTTTAATGAAACATGAGGATCTGATGAACGAGACAGCAGCCTCAAATAACCCCTAGCTTGGCGTGAAGACAAGTCACGGCTGTTTGGGATAAACACAAGCCCTTTCCCAAGGCCAAAGCAGGGATGTTGTGGGAGGGGACGCTGGGGAGGTTGGGATGGAGCCATCCTGCTGTGGGCTGAGGAGCCCTGGGTACCCACATCTGCTCTCACAGCACCTTCCCACCTCCATACCTGCCAGCAGGTCAGGTCTCTGCTTCCTTCCACTGCCATGGTCCCTGCACAAGGTGGTTTGTGGGGCACCCATGGGTGCTCCCTGCCTGGAGTGCCGGGTCCCCTCTGTGCTGGGCACTCTCCAGACAAACCACACACAGACACCCTGGAACCCCACAGTGGGAGAGGAGCAATTTATTCCCACATTCAGCCCTCTGGCTCAAGGGATCTGATCTGGCATTTTCCGCTGTTAAACAGTGGGATGAGAGCAGGGAAAAGCAGCAAAGATCAGGAGGCTTTGGAGAGCCTGGCTGGGCTGGGGGCAGAGCCTGGTGTTCCTTGCCCTCGGGGAGAAGTTGATGGTGTCCCCCATGTACAGGCTCTGCTTCCCACAGCTGCCATGTTCCCACGGGATGGTTTTCCCCATGACCTTTCTCCCCCTCCCTCCATCTTCCAAAACTCACCAGCTGCTTCCCACAGCTGCAGCGCCCTGGCCAAGGCACTCAGCAGAGCCCGGGGCTTGATGTGGCCATGCTGGGGTTTCACCCTCTGTGGTGCATGAAGGAGTTAACGTGCTGAAAACCCCACATCCTCCTCCAGGGGGTTTCCAGGGATGTGGAGCAAATCCTATTACAGCAACACTTACCTGGGGAGCCGTGGGGAGGGCAGCCATGCAGCAAACCTCAGTGGTTTGCTACTTGATTTGTTCCCCAGGAGCAGAGAGCTGGTGGTGGAGCAGTCCAGGAGCAGCTGGAAAAAACCCTCACAACCCTCGGGAGCTGCTTCTCTGCTCCAAATCCCACAGTGGGAGGCTTGGAGGTGGCATCTGCAGATGGGCATTGCTCCCCTTGAGGGCTGTGCTCAGTGGGGGTTATGGCTTGTTGTGCTCACAGCCACCCTTGTGCCTTAATTTTGGAGGGATCCGGACACCAAATTAATGGTTCTGGCTGCACCTTACCCAGCCCCATTGAGGAGCCACATCTCGGCCCAGCCAAGCAGTGGGGAGAGGAAAAAAATGGGAGAAAAGAATGGAAACGAGCCTGATAGCCCCGAGGAGAGGAAGGAGAAGGCGGGAGCAGCCTTTTCCACAGCCACAACCTAGAGACAGCCGGGAAAAAGCCTCGGCACAGCCGCGTCTGCCTGGCTGTCAGAGCCCAGTATGGAGAGGGCTTGTTTTGGGCAGGCTAATAGAGACCTAGCGGGATAATTGGCAGGAGTGAGAGAATGACATAGCCCTCTTCCGGAGCACGGAGCCCTCCTAATGGGAGCCAGGTGGCAATGCCCCTCCAGCCCTGACCCCGGAGCGGAGCCTGAGCACGACCCCGGCCGCGGGATGAAAGCGGCCCCGCGTCACCCGGCGGGCGCAGACAGGTGTGGGGTGGCCGTGTGGCCCGGCGCAGGCTCCCCCTGTCACCGGCAGCAGCAGCTGTGTCCCCAGGCCGTGGCACGCTTCCCTACGGCCGGCAGGACGCACGAAATTTCCAGCGGGTCACAGGCGGAGAGCGGCGGAACGGCTCTGCTGGAATGTCAAGGACGGAGGGGACAGATGGTCCGTGTCCATCAGGGAACGGAGCGCTCCTTGGCCCTTTCCCCCCACGCTGCCGGCAGGGATTTGCTTTCGGCTCGGGGGCAGCTGCCGGGGAGCGGCAGGAGATGGAGGCGACCCGCCCGCCGCAGCCACTGCCACCTCCGGCCAGCCCTGTGGCATCCCGCCCTGCTGCGGCCGGCAGGGTCGTTTTTTGGGAAGGAGGGATCTTGGGAAGAGGTCTTCTGTCTGGATAACCTAACCAGCCCTCCCAGGAGCTCCCTCCTGGCACTGACACCCATGAAATGGCACCAAACCAGCCCCCGTTCCGCTCCCCAGCCCTGGGAACAGTGGGTGACTGGGAAGAGCTTTTCCTTTAACCACTGTTTCTGGAGGTACAGCGATCCAAGAATAGAGTTTAGGCATAAAATTGGCCTCCTCGGTGAGGGTATGGAACAGCAGCCCAGCCACTGGCCCATAAATCATGGCTCATAAATCCCCGATAATGCAGAACCTGCGTGCTGGCTGCAGCCCAGCTCCAGGTACCTCGGCTTGGAGAGGAACCAAACTTGGAGCAACACGGAAACCAGGAAGAGGACAGGCCCATCCCATCCCCCCCAGCCCCACCACGTCCTACACTCAGAGCTGCTCTGCTCTGAGCTGCCCCAGCTGCAGCTTTTGGGGACAGGGACAGCAGAGAGAGCAAATGGGATGTCCCCAGCAGCCCTAAGCTCAGGCTCCTGAGGTCAGCACTGAACGGAAATGCAGGGAGAGGCAGGAGAGTCTCCCACGGGCAGCTCCTTCTTAGGAAAAAAATTCCCCCCTGTGAGGGTGGTGAGACCCTGGCACAGGCTGCCCAGAGAAGCTGTGGCTGCACCATCCCTGGAAGTTTCCAAGGCCATTTTGGATGGGGTTTGGAGCAAACTGGGAGTGTGGGAGGTGTCCCTGCCCATGGCAGGAGATGAAACAATAGGATCTTTAAGGTCCCTTCTAACCCAAACCATGGTAAGATTTTGGGATTCCACAATTCTCCATCCAGTATCGACATTCTGGCTGGTGAGCAACAGCCCCCGTACCAAGGGAGTCTTGGGACATTTGGTTAAAGCATCCAAAAGCAGAAGTTTTCATCCAAAGCTTCTCCAAGCCCATTTCAGCTTTCCAGCTGAACTGGAAGTCTTGTGAGGTTTTCATTGCACCAGATTCCCATGAGGATGTTCTTCCCTCAAGGCATTTCCAGTTCTGTTCATGCCACCACGCTCCAAACTGCTCAGGAAGTAAAGGAGCCAGTTTATGCCCCTATTTGGAAAATACAAGACATCTGCTTGTCTTAGGGGTAAAAGAAGCACCCTCCCAGCAATATGAGAAAGGAATTGCCACTTCCAGCCTGAGATTCCTAAAGTATCCCTGGGAAAAATGGATATACCTCCCACTTGCTGATAGAGTTGGTTATCAGTCCCTTTCAGTGGAGAATATCCTGCCCAAATCAAGGCTGTCATCCCATGGAACACATCCTGCCCAAATCAAGGCTATCATCCCATGGAATACATCCCGTCCAAGTCAAGGCTATGATCCCTTGGAACGCATCCCACTCAAATCAGAGCTGACTTCCCACCAGTTGGAGTGAGGAGGAGGATTCCAGATATTTCCTCTCCACAACTGTGCAGGGGCAGAGCTGAACCAGCCCCGCCATCTCCTCTGGGAAAGAGGAATCATTCCAAAAAAGTCGTGTAATGCCAAGCGAATGCTGTTTCCAGCCTGTGCATCCCTGTCTGTACAGTGGAGTCAGAGAGCAGAGCTCCTAGCACCGACACCCCAGATGGAATTTCCTTGCCCTGCTGCCTTGCACGTACTTGTTGGGTTTTATAATATGAGGTGAGACTGTTTCCATCCTCGCTTCCAGAAAAAATCCCATTAACATCTCTTGCTTCTCATCAGGGATGAGCGGAGTGGCGCGGCCAGCAAACAGCTCAGCTGGAGCTTCCTGAAGTGGGAAGGGTTACACAGGCAGAGCTTCAGCCACGGCACCTCTTCCCAAAGCTCTGGACTGTGCCAGTTAGGCACTACTTAGATCCAGCATGGTGCCAGGGGTGCCCTATGATGGGAATCCGGAGGGCCCTGGCAGCACTGAGGATGTGGATTTTATCCTTCCACCAAATGGACACCAGAATCGTGACTCCTTTGCCAGATGTGCCCCACTGCTGTTATCATGGAATATTAATCAGCAAAGCCTGCGTGTGATTTTGGAGTTTTGATTAGAGAAATCTCCCTTACAATAATAATCAGGCTGGGGCCTGGATAAATACCAATGGCTCCAGGGTTGTTGTTGGGATAAAGTGGCACGTTGATTGCTCCTCTCGCCTGCTCATCAATCATTCACATTTCCACCACCTTCTCCAATCCTTCTGGACAATCCCCTTCTTCCCAGCTCCCCCCCAAGTCTGTCCTTTCATTAAGAGCCACCTTCCTCCTCCCCTTCCTCCTCCAACCCCGCCACTGTCCCTGTGCTCTCTCCTGGCCCCTTCCTCCTCGCCTGCTCCCTGATCTCAGCATTCATCTCCCATTATATAAAGTTTGGCTGCCTTGAGTAAAATAAATTGCAAGCTTTTGAAGGGCTGGGACTCTGTATATTTTTACTGTTAATGAATCTTCCTGTTTGAGTTTGGGAGATGGGAACGTTGCTTTCCAGCTGCCATGGGCAGCTCTGGCCAATGGAATCAGCAAGGGCTGGAAATTTCACCTGGTGTGGGAGAGCTGGGTAAGAGCTGGGTGGGAAAGAGTTGGGTGGGAGAGACTGGTGAGAGCTGGGTGGGAGAACAGCAGGTGGAAGAATGGCAGAAGGGAGAGAGTTGAGTGGAAGAGAGTTGGGTGGGAGGGAGTTGGGTGGGAGAGCATTGGGAGAGGGTTGGGTGAGGGTTGAGTGGGAGAATGGCATGTGGAAGACCATCAAGTGGGAGATCCCCTGGTGCAACCTCTGCCTCCTTCCCCACTGGTCCCTTGACCACCACCCTCCACCATCGTGAGCCAACTCACAGCCACACCAATCCATCACCCCGAGCTGGACCCAGGTAAAAGGAGACCAGCCAAAAAAAAGGGATGAGGAAGAGGCTGCTCATGGCCACAGCGCTGCTGCCCTGGTGGCAGCCACCCAGGGTGATCTGCACAGGCTGCAGCGACTCTCCTCCCGAGCACAAACTGCTTTTTTCACCCATGAAAAGCCCTGAAGAGGCAGCACAGTGCCTGCCCAGCCCTCAGGGCCACCAGGGAGAGCTTTGGCTAGGAGGAAAAGCAAGCTCTGGGCGAGCTGCGTGCGTGCCGTGTTTCTCCTCGTCGGCCTCTCCGAGCCGCCTATGGGCAAACTGCTCCAGCCCCTAATTTATTCATCATTGCAACTGATTCATCATCTACGTTTTCTGTCTGGTTCCTTGGCCTGTAGATTATCTGCCAGCAGTTTGTTGAGCATATTTGACATGTGAAACTCAAGCTGTGTTTACTTGTAGTTCATGTACCATGGCGTTTGCCTTGGCCGCCTGCCATCAGGCACGTGGGGCCTGCGCCGTGCCCGGGTTGGCGGAGCGCGGCTTTTCCATGGATGCTCACACGCACCGGCTCAGCCCTTCCCGGCTGCAGCATTCCCTGCTGCTGGTAGCACTCTCCAGGCTCCTCCCGGCTCTCCCCCGCTCCGAAGCCGCGTTTCTGCGGGCGTTCAAATGCATGAAATCCCATCAAACCTGGAAGAGGAGCCGGGGAGGGCCTGCCAGCCCTGGAACAGCTTTCTTCCTCCAAATTTTCCGAGCTGTACAGAGCACAAGGGAGTCTCTGAAGGTGAATTTCCACTCTTGCTGCACAGCCACGGCTTCAAGTGAAGGAAAGGAAAGCTTCCCCCAGTGCTGGTCCCAAGAAGAGCCGGAGGGGTGCCTTGCCCTGGTTGTGAACCCATAAGGGACTCCAGACCTCTCCACGGGGCTGACCCAGACAGGGGAAGGGGACTCGGTCCCCTGTGTCACACCCTGCCACAATAACCCCATTAACGTCCCCACACATCAGAGCCAGGCACATGCCGAGGGAGAGGCGAAAAAAGGAGCCTTTTCTGTCTGATAGGCTTCAAAAATATGTATTTGATTTTCAGATGTGAAGCTGGAATTGCATCCAGATGGACTGGGGGTCACCCTCCCTGACACTGGCTTCCCATTACATTGATATTGGATGCAGATACGTTTTATCCAGATAGCTGACAAATGCAACGTGCTGCTGGTTCTCCTGAGTTTTTTTAAGCCATTTCCCCCTCCAGTGCCAGCATTCCCAAGTGTCTGGTTCCCTGTCACTGCCTGCTCGGTGTCCCAAATCCATCCCAGTAGGACAAGGGAATGATTCCCTCCACCATTCAGCCCTGGCAGTCTGGCTGATTACACCCCCTTGTTTATTCCCCTCCATCACTCTGGAGATGGAGCCCAAACTTCAGGGACAAAACCGACTTCCCTGCCACCAGCATCATCCTAAACACAAACAAACCCAAAGCAGGATAAAAAGCAGCATTTAATAATATGGCAAGATTTGTGGGATTAATGTATAGTGTTAAAAGTGGCCGTAAAAATATACAGCTATTAATTGGGTCGTTCCAGCTCTGAGGCCCCCGGGCAACTTCAATCCTTACTCCTGTGTTTTACGGTGTCCCCGGGATCTGTTGATGGAATTACTGCCATGTTCTAATAGGAATAGTAATAATAATAATAACAACAATAGCAGTAATAATATATTTCCGTGCCTCCTGCCTCTCCCAGGGTACTTTGCAATTAGATCCTTGGAGAAGCCACAACTCATAACCATCTCTTCAGCCTGATTTCCTCGGGAAGGGATGAGCCAAGCAGTGGGGGGAGCAGAGAGCACGGAGGATTTGCCCTTATCCATCTATATCCATGACCTGCCTTTCCCAGGAGCCCCGCGGATGGAAGGGGATGCGTGGGGCATGGGCAACATGGGAGGTGTCTGGTGTTGATCCCTATCCCTGTGGGATCTGTAGCCTTGGACAAAGGGATGTTGTGCATCCCCCAGCTCCCACCACGTCTCCAGTGGCCGTGGAGGAGCAGATGTGGAGCAGGAAAGATCCACTCAGGTCATTATTTACAGCCTCTGCCTGTGCTCCGGGAAGTTCTGCTCCTTTTTTTCTGTTCATTGAGTTATCTGGGAAAGGATCGCTGTTTTCTCCAATGTATTCATTATCCAGAATTATTTGGGGCCTAACATAGGGGGATCTTTCCACTGACTTAGCTGGGTTTTGGATTAGGCCCTTAATGAATAATTTCTGCACATAATTCTTGGCCTGTGTCTTGTTCACAGGCAGTTTACTGCGAGAATTCCAAAGTCAAGCTGCTTTATTGGCCCTATAGGTCAGCTGGGATTATTTCCCTTCCCTGAGTAGATGACTCTGAGCACCAGGGCTTCAGCACACACATTTTGTATTAATTCAAAATTTGCTTTCTATGAATATTTTACAAGAGGGCCTTAAAATTCACTGTTTCCATGGCCATTCCTCCTTGTAACTCGTTCTGTTTGCTTGAATATTTGAAGGCAAACAGAGCAAGGCCGTGTGGGGATTGGAGCCGGAGGAGTGGGCCTGGAGACCGGAGGGGAATTCCACTGAGGAGCACTCCACAAATGTCAGTGCAGATGAAATAAATAATCCTGCCTGCTCCAGCCCTCACCTCGGCTCCCTCCTGCCTCTGCATCCCACTGGTACTCACTCCAGCAGAAAGGGAAACAATCCATTTTCACCTGGCTACTCGGGCTGTCCTTCCTCACCAGAATGGTTGGAAATGCAAATGGAGTGTGGGAAATGGGGAATGGTGGTTGTTTACCTGGCAAAGCATCTCCCTGAAATCCCGACCACCCCGCAGGCTCTGGGATGCTCCTTGCTCCCAGCCTTGCTCCTGGGATGTGTGTGCTGGTAGGGAATGGAGAGGTGACCTATCCAACATCTTCTGCTGGCAACAGACCCCCAGGCAGGAGGATGATTCCCACCCATTTCCCTCTCCAATGGGTTGCCCAGAGAAGCATTGGGTGCCCCATCCCTGGAAGTGCACAAGGTTGGACAGGGCTTGGAGCAACATGGGAGAGTGGAAGGTGTCCCTGCCCATGGATGATATTTAAAGGCCTCTTTCCACCCAAACCATTCTCTGACTCCGTGATCCTGTGCTGTGTTCCTGGGAGTCAGCAGGGAAAGGAACCCCTCGTGGTCCCATCTCCACTGAGCTGTGTCTGCAATCCCAAAAGCAGCATCCTCTGACATTGGGAAACCAGTACCCAGAACAGGGAATAGAGTTTGCTGGTGCTGGCTGGAGGGGCAGGTTGGTCCTGAAGGAAGAAGGGTCCCTGGAACATCACCCTGTGGGATTGAAGGTTTGCATCATCCCCTCCTCTGAGGAAGCCAGACTTGAGGGTCACGTTCAGCTCCCAGTAAAAGGGAGGAAAAACCAGAACACCCCAGCTGACCTCAACCTTTCCAGTGCCTGTTTTCACCAGTGCTCTCCATGGGGGAATCTGGCTGGCAGCTTCCAGGCTGTCAGACCCATCCCCTTCCCAAGAAGCCAGAGAAGAAAGCACATGTTTCCTGGCTGTCATGGAGTGAGGAGCTGAGGAACAGGGAGGGCGCTGCCTGTCGGAATGTGCCTTGCATTTGGGCTGGGATTCTAATGGATTCTGATGTGATTTTTTCCCTGATTTGTACCAGGCCATCTGGATTTGTTTCTGCGAGATGCTGCTTTAATACACTTCAAATTTCCCATTGAGTCTCAGGCACCAAAGAGAGGGGGAGGGGATGAATGAAAAGCAAATTTAATAACAGAAAGACCTGAAATCTATTAAATCTACATTAAAATACATTTGGTTTCCCAGTGGGTGCAAAGTGCCATAACGTTTTACTGGGTTTATGACGCTGGCAGAGGCTCTGGATGAAAATGGAGGAGCGAGTCCAGGGTCCCTGCTCAGTAGTTCACCGAGGTGGAGAGAAGGAGTTGTCTGCAGTTTGCAAACGCAGCAAAAACGGAAAAGCCTTCTCGGGTAGATCCGCAGAGAGCTCGTTCCACATGTGTTTCCGTTAAGGATGTTCACAAAACCTGAACAGCGAGAGACGGTCAGGTTCTCAAATTATTCGGGACTCTCATTTTCCCTCTCATGCTCCAGCTTTGGCAGGGCCCCTCTGCACGGCCTCCCCCCAGCTCCCTCCTGCTGCTCCACAGCCGTGGATTTGGAAAGCCATGTAGGGACTGAGGAAAAGTGCCACATCCAGACACAGGGCAGGGTTCATGGGCTCAGGTTTTCTCCCCCAGCAGGAGCAGGGAGGACAGGCAGGAGACAGCAGCTCCCACATCCCGTACCACTCCATAACAACAAGCACATGGCATTCGTGTGAGACAGTCTCTGGAACCCTGGGAGTGTTGCAGCCCCATTGGCATCCACATTTTCAGAGGATTAAACCCCTCTGTGCATTGCCAGGAGGTGAAAAACCAGCACAGGCTGCCAAAAGAGGAGGGAGATGCCCTATCCCTGGAGTCATCCAAGGTCAGACTGGGCAGGGTTTTGAGCACTCCGGTAAAGTGGAAGATCCCTAAAGGAGGGTTGGTCTAGATGGCCTTAAAAGGTCCCTTCCAGCCCAAATCATTCTAGGATGGCTCCCTGTGTACTCAACATGCATCAATTCCAGCCCCATAGCATCCCACTTCCCTGTTCCTGCTCCCACCCTGCTCCTGCAGCACCTCATGGATGTACCCAGAGGCATTGCTGGTTTATCCAGCCCTGCTGGTCTGGCTGCTCTGTGTCCCACCCCGTGCTGTGCCTCACTGGTCAGGACCAGCTCGGGGGCTTATTTCCTCCCTTCACTGATCCAGGCTCTGGCACTTTCATCCAGAGTGTCCAATTTTCATTTTGTCAAAGGACTGAGAGGGATCCTTGCATCCTTCAAGACAAGATGAAAGGATGTTCCCTGGTGAGGGCCCCTCCATGTATGCTCAGTCCTTGTGCCCCACATCCCAGGCTCTGCCTGGTGTCCCAGCCCCAGGAATGGCAGGGCATGGCGTGGGGAGCCTGTGTGTGTTCCTGTGTGTGTCTGTGTGTGCGTTCCTGTGTGTGTTCCTCTGGATGCTCCTGTGGATATTCCTGTGGGTGTTCCTGACCACCCCACGGCCGTGCCAGCTGCAGCCCCGCTCCTGCCAAGCCAGCAGCAGATGTTTAGGGCAGAGCGAGTCATCCCCCGGCCAAATTTCCATGCTGGGAGGGAGACTCCTTCCTCTGCCAAAGCCAGGCCGAAGCTTCCCCCAGGATGGGGTTAGCCAGCAGGCCGGAGATAATGGGAAGATGTTAAGGCAACACAGCTGGCAACCATCAACAGCTGCTCCGGCTGCTGCAGCCCCGGCTCCATTGTTCGTGGGGAAGAGGGATACCGACCTCTGGCCGGCGGTGGGTAGGGAACAGGAACAGGACAGGCTTTGGAAAGGAGGCCAAAGCCCAGCCTGGATGGGTCACAGATGATTAATCTCGCAGGGAGCTGCTCCCACAGCTCCAACAGCTCCAAGAGTCCCAGCGCTAATGAGCCAGCGGGTGAATCCCACCATGCTGACTTTTAACGATGAGCTGGACAAATTCCAGCCCTTCCTCTCCCCCAACCTCCCCAACCAAACTCTGCCGAGCTCTGCTTGGCCTTTACAAATTCTGCCTCGTGTCAGCACCCAACTTGGGAAACTGGGTGAAAAGGCCAGGATTCAGAGGGAGTTCTGTGGGTGGACATGGGTGGTTGGGTTCCCTCTGCTTTTCCCCTCCTGGGCAGCTCTCCAAGCCTCCAGCAGAGACAGGGATACAGCTCAGCCTGTCTGGAACATCTCTGGTTCATCAGACCTGAAACAGCCGGGTCCTGCAGACCTGGGAAGTGCATCCATGAACAATCAGCTGTGTCCCACTCCCCTGACACCCAGAGCTGGCAGTGCCGAGGTCCTGCTACCCCACAGCCGGAGCAGCACAAATCCAGGCTCGGGAGAGGAGCGTCATCCTTGGCTGAGCCACAAAGGAAGAGGGAGAACCACCCCTAGCAGGCCACATGGCACAATGAGGATGCTGCCTTCAGTGCTCTCATCTGCACTTCCAACCGGAGCAGGAGAACTTGGAAAGGGTTCAGGAACGAGCTGGGAGTGAGTCAAGGCAGTGGAAAATGTGCATTACAGTGACAGAGCGAAGAAGCTCCGGCTGTTTGGTTTATTGAGGAGACCAAGAGGTGCTTTGCTCACGGGCCACGAGCATATGCACGGAGAAGAGATTTCTGATAGCAGCCGGCTCTTTAATCTAGCAGGAAAAGGCATTACAACATCCCTCCTTGGAAGCTGAAACAAGACAAATCCAGATTAGAAATAAGAAGCACATTTTGAGCCGTCAGAGCAATTAAGCATTGGAACGAATCCCTGGGGACGGAGTGGGATCTCCATCACTCAAAGGCTTTTCAGGAGACTGAGAATTTTGCTCAAAAATGTGTTTCGGTTTGAGCACGAGCAATGGGGTCTCTGCCAAGGCTGTGGAATGCAGGGGGTCAGTCTGGCTGGTCACAGCAGTCCCTTCTGGCCTGGAAATCCATGGATGGAGTTAGAATTTTCTGAAAGGGGCAGAAAATAAACCAGGTCAGGCTGGAGTATTGCTCACCCTGGTTTTTGCTTGGGAACCCTCAGAGATGGAGCCCAGTCCTGCTGCCCCATGGCAGAGATGCCCAGATTGGGAAGGGGAGGACGAGCCAGGGCCAGAGCACTGATGTGATGGCTTTGCAATAATTGATCTTTGGTGAAGAGGGAAAAAATCAGCTGGTAACATACAACTGGTATTCCTGGGATACCACAGCTGATCACTTCTGCTCTGCTGTGTCCCCATGGCCAGCAACCGTGGGAATGTGCATGCTGGGGACAACCAGCTTCCCCCAAGACATCCCTGCACAAAGAAACCTCCCTCAGGCAGCTCTGGGAGATGCAGGTTCATACCCTGCCCAAGGTGAAGCAAACCCAGATGGAAAATCTGTCAGGGGTAGAAGGAAGCCAGCTTGGAATTGCTCCCTTTTCAATTAATTTAATTTCATTTTTAATGATTATTTTCAGGTGCTTTTAGTCCTGAACAAAAGGAGCTTTAAATTCTTCAGGAGCAGTGACTGTTCCAGAAGGGGTGAGGGAAGGTGGGAAGCCCACGGGACTTCGTTAGGAATGCTGGAGCCGATGGGAAGGAGTGGCTCAGCACGGCACAGGCCAGCATGAGGGAAACCTGGCAATTAGTCCAGGCTCAGCAAAACCCCCTTGTCCTGTCTTTGCCCTTGGAAAGGCTCAGGAGCAGATCCAGGAGATAGGGCACCGGCAGACACAGAGGCACCGTGTCCAAGGGCAGTGCTCCCACACTGGGAAGCTGCCTGCTCCTGGTTGGATCCAGCAAATGTCAAGCTGTCAATCCCACAGAGATTTGGGACCACCAGTGACCCCCTTACTGTTCCAGCTGTGAAAGGGGTGTGTTGGGCTCTTCCAGCTCCTCCTGGAGCCAAGTGAGTTTGGGCACTGATACCCCCACAGCCTTGGGCGCTGCTGGAGATGCCTGCTTAAGATCGCATGGAATCATGGAATCAAAATAATTTTGGAGTGGAAATGATCTTAAAGACCATCTCATTCCACCCCTGCCATGGGCAGGGACACTTCCCACACTCCCAGGTTGCTCCAAGCCCCATCCAGCCTGGCCTGGGACACTTCCAGGGATCCAGGGGCAGCCACAGCTTCTCTGGGCACCCTGTGCCAGCGCCTCCCCACCCTCATGGTGAAATCCTTCTTCATGGCAAAGTGCTTCTTCCAGCAGACCACTGGACCTTCCCAGGGGTGGGGTAACCTGTGATGGGTGTCCCATCAGCAGCTGGGATGAGGCTCAGCCTGACAGGAACAGCAGAGAGAGCACATGTTGTATATCCCTCTCCAGCAGCATGAGATGTTGGAGGAGTTGGGGCTGCCTGGTGCTGCAGCTCTGTGCTCAGCGTGGGTGAGAACTGAGGCCAGGATTATTCAACCCCCTCCAGGACAGGCAACAGAGGGGCAGAGGGACAGAGGGACAGAACAGGAGCTCTGAGGGCAGACATGTTTCAACAACACCTTCCCCTCACCTCTGGAAAACCAAGAGAGGGTCATGAACCCTCCAGCTCAGAATCTCCAAGCTTTGGTTATTATATTTAATTTAATGCTCTGCTTTCTCCTCCTTAATTGCTTTTCTCATCATTAAAATATCAACAGAAGATCCTGGCTCTGGCCCAGGCTCACTGGTGCTCCTAGGAAGTTTCCCATTTATTTGATGGATTCAGCCACCTGCTCTTGGCTCTTCCCTGCTCTGTTTGCAGAGGGCAAAACCTCATTGGGAGTGAAGCAAGAGCCAAAAAAAATGGAAGAAAATCAACATGGGCACAGAAATTCAGCCATTTCAGAGCAGTTGGAGAAGGGGTGAGGCAGGATTCCACCTGGGATTTGCAAACCTCGTCCTCGCCAGCTGAGGGAATTCTGGTGGCATCAGTCCATCCCTCTGGATATTCAGTATCCATGGAGCTGTTCCTCTCTTTCAAAAGGAGTAATAAATAGGAATTAGGTCTTGAGACCTCTTTGGCATGACTGGGATGTTACAAATGGCAGGAATTAAAGGCAGAGCAGGAAGTAGCTGATACGTTGTGGATGAAGGCTGGGATGGAGCTGAGGGGGGTTCACACCAGCATCTCCCTGGAGCTGCGCCTTCTCCTCCTGTCTTCTGGGATCTTCCTTCAGCTGGTCCTCTCTGGATTCCCACAGAGCCCAGAAATCAGGGAGTGATGGGGAATGGCTCCCTCATCCTCCCTCTGGAACCCAGGGGAGGCGTCTGTGCACGCCTCCACAACCCTGGAACTTCATCTCCCAGACTCACCTCCATCACACCAGGGTGGGTGGGGTTTGGAACAACCTGGAGAGCAGAGTCACAGCAGGAGAGGAGCAGGGAGAGATCCCATGGATGCACAGTAACAGGATACCTGGGGAGCTTGGGAAGGCTGATGTGGATCTGCCAGCGTCCCTGAGCAGGAGGACACAGGAGGCTCTGCCTGCCCAAGGAATGCTCATTACACCACTGAGGTGACACCAAGGACACAGAGCTACCATCAGCCAGTGTGCTTTGCTGTGGGGAGACAGGAAAAAATCCCACGGCAGCGGAAAAATCCTGTGTCCTGTTTGGGGATGTCCTCAGGGGCCCAGAGATAATTCAGAGACTGACAGAAAGAGGCCTAGCTCCCTCCTTCCCTTTGGGTAGGGCTTTGATTCCCTCCAAGCCCCAAGTCAGCTGCTCCCTCCTGTTTTCTTCCCAGAAGAAAGACAATCCACAGCTTCAGTTTCCAGTTCTGCCCAGGGTGGCTCTGGCAACCAGAAAATGGGAGGCACCGAGCTGCTTTGGGCTCCCAAATGGAAGCAAAACCCAGACACATTTGCATGGGAGCATTTTTGCCATCTCTGGAGCAGCAGAAATGCCTCTCCATGGACTTTTGTGGTTTCTCTCCGGGTCTGTGATGAAATGTGTGGCACGGGGAGGGGTTCATTAGCAAAGTCTTCAGAAGGTCTTGTGAAGGCCTCAACTCCTCCAAGTCATTACCACAGGGAGAGCCAAAGACAAGTCCTTGGCTCCAGTTCAGGACTGTCTTTATTGCAGGAGGCCTTGGAACAGGGCAGGAGGAGCAGAGCTCCGGAGCTGCCGAAATGCAGAGCTCTGGCAGCACCACGTCCTGGCCCCGTGGGTCACACACGGAGCAGGAGCCACCCCCAGCAAAACCTCCCCAGGCTGGGGAGGGCTCAAAGGGTGCTCCAAGAGCTGAACAACGGAGCCAGAGCACAGCTTTGCCTGCCCAGGGGCACCCATCCTGTCCCACACAGAGTCCGTGCTTGCGGGACACAGCTCCAGCCCCACGGGGTGGGATATGGGCTGCACCAACCTGGAGCACACCGACCCTCTGGGTGGAGTTTGTCTTCATTCTGCCTTCCAGGCCTTTCTTTCCTTTTAGGGAAACTTTTGGGTTTTGTACTGGTGCTGTTTGCCAGACAAATCCCCTCCAGAGAAGCCCTGTGAGAGAATTGAGACCCTCTGGCTGTGGGTCCCCTCCCACCCCTGGGTGCTCTCAGGAGTGGCATCGATCACTGCTGTGTGTGGAAACCTCTCCTGGCCCTCCTTTGAGGCTGAGGGAGGCAGGAGAGGGCACAGAGAGGAGGGGGTGTCACACAGGCCTGGTGACACTTTGGAGCAGAGGGAGGACAGAGAGTGAGCCACGTAGGAATGAGCACATCCAAATCCATGGCATGGCACGGCTGGTCCTGGGCCTGGCACCTCCCTGGCAAGGGGCTGAACCCCATAAATCTTGGCAGCAAAGAGGGGAGCTGGATTTGGGGTCTCTGCCCCAGCCTGAAGCTTGAGGCTGAAAATTTAGAACACTTCAGCACAGGTGAGCGTTTCTTTGGGGAAGAGGCCGAGTGCCAGTTCTTACAGCTTCCAGCAGAAGATGCTCATGGCTGTCCTATCCCTGGAAGTGCCCAAGGCCAGACTGGATGGGGCTTGGAGCAATTTGGGATCGTGGAAGGTGTCCCTGACTATGGTAAGGGTGCAACAAGATGAGTTTTAAGGTCCCTTCCAACCCAAACCATCCTGGATTCTCCAACTCTGAGCTCTTTGACATCTCAGGTCCCCTTGCACCAAGGATGAGCCCACAGGAAAGCTCTCCCTTCACAGCCTGGCAGAATAAGCCAGGAAAAAATGGGATAATGCAGCATCAGATGCCTCTGTGCCTCCTCCCGAGATACAAAGAGAGAGCAGTGCCTGGAGCAGAGATTCCAGAGGAGGTCCTGGCTCCAGCGAGGGCCTCCACCAGTGACACTGGTGGGGGACACCCAGCAGACAATCAGGCAGACTCAGCCCTCCAGATGGCACAGCGTTAACTAATTACTTGCTAATTAATAATCAGTTTCCTGTGATTTTATCTTAATTGGGCTCTTTCTTACCCAGCTTTCTGCAGCATCTCCCTGGATTGGAGCGAGCAGTGCTGAGCTGTGGTCCCATGGCTGCCGGGGTCCCCATTCCTTGTCTGTGAATGAAGGGAATGTTCCCATTCCCTTCCCAGTGTGGGAAGGGGCTGCGTGGGGCAGTCCCAGGAAGGCCTGGGAGCTGTCAGAGCTGTTGATGGGAATGTTGTGCCTCAGGGCATCACCCGCAGGCTTTGTTTGCCTATAAACCCCCGAGCACTTAAGGAGGACTATGAATAATAAATCCGTAAAAAAAATGGATCACAGGAGAATTCCTGGGTCAGGGCTGCCAGGGACATGTGGCAGCATCCTGCTTCTCCTGCTCTCCTTGTTTCTGCCCTCCCAGGCCAAGACAGGACAGCTCACTCTCCCCAGCAGAGCTGACACTTCCCCACCACCCCATTCTGCCCCTTCCCTTGCCTCAGACCCCCCCGAATTCCCCAGATCCTCATCCCTCTGGATCCCAACTGGGACAGGCTGAGCCAGGCAGCCCCTGGCCACATGACTGTCCCCACATCCCTGCTGGTCCCCTGCCAGCTCCTGCAGGGAGCAGCCAGCCCCAGGCAAGCAGCATCACTGCCCTGGCTCCCTGACCTGGAAAACTCAACCACATCCTCATGGACCGCAAGGGGAAGGGGCACAAACCGTGGGCCACTGCTGGGATTTCCTCCTGGGAAAGGAGCTCTGGCACAATTAGCACACAAGGGCCGGAATGATCCCTTCCCTAATTGTGGCTGGGAAGGAGGTGTGTGGAGGCAGGTGCTGAGCGTGCTGGGCTGGGAGGTGCCCTGTGCCACAGGGCTTTGTCCCCCGTCCCTGCATTCCAGCAGCTGGAGGGGATGGAGGGGCTGGGAAGAGGAGCTCCAACTTCCAGAAAACACCATTTGTGTTCGGTCTTGCTGCTGCCTCCAGGCACAACCATGAGGAAGAGGATGGTGAAGGATCTCTGCAGTTCTGGGTTGGGAAAGGGTGGCAAATTTCCCCCAGGTCCTCCCTAGCTTTCAAGCCAGGATCTGCCCAGGATTGGCTTTGCCCATGGGCGTCACCAGGATGTGCCAGCACCCCCAAGCTGAGCTGGGTCACACCAGGACCCCCTGTGCAGCAGCAAGCTTGGGGCAGGGTGAATCCCTGGGAGCAGATTTCCATGGTTTATTCATATTCCAGGTATTTTGGTGTGTTGGCTGTAATTACAGTTCAACATCTGAGGCAAAACAAGAGCAAAAATCTTCCAACCACTTTAAAGAGCGACTTTGAGTGAGGAAAGCAGTAAAACACCCCGTGCTTAAACAAATCCTTCCCACCTTTCATCATTCCCCTTCCCAGTCCTGGCTAATTATCAAAGCTATCCGTGTTTTGGGAATGGGCCCCTTTCCCCCTCCACCCTGCCTTGCAGTCTCAGTCCTTCCTCTGGGGTATCCCAGTCCTTCCCAGTAAGCCAAGCCAGGCTCTGGCTGGAAGGAGCTGGGGGGTCCCAGCCCATGGGGTGCAGTCTGGGGTCCCTCCAGCAGTGCAGGGAAGGTGACAGCAGCTCTCAGGGAGGGGACATCCCTTCCACAGTGCAGCAGGGCAGGGTGCTCAGCATCCTGGGAGCTGCTTTTCCTGTGGCTGCCCCTCATCCCCACGGAATAATGGACCCTTACATCCCTGCCACGGCCGGGCTGGCATTGTTCACTGGCATGGAATTCATCCCAAAATGATTTATTTTTAAAAAGGGAACAAAGCAGGGGTTCTGGCTTTGCTGCGGGGCATGGCGAGGAGGGACAGGGAGGGAAGGATTGAAAGCTCCCATTGAGTGCTCCGGCCTCGGGAGAGCTCTTGGCCGTGGGGAAGCTCAGGGAGCACGTCTGGGCACCCTCTGCCTCCCCCTGCCCTGCTGGTTCCCAGGCTGGAGGGCTCCTGCCCCCCAAAGCAGCTGCTTTTTCCCAGGAGAGCAACATCCTGCAGCATCCTGGGACAGATCCCACTGCTCCCAGACACTCCAGGATCACCACATTCCTGTTGTGGACCCTGCAGAAGGAGAGGCAGCCCAGCTCCACAGAGGGAGCTCAGCCCCTTCTCCTGCCCCTCACAGGGGGGTCACAGTGCTGGGATAAAGGGACAGGAGAGCATCTCCAGAGTGCCAGAGGTGGCTGTGGAGCACCAGGAATGCCATGCCTCCAAGGATTCGTGCAGGTGTTGTTGGAGCCAATGGTCCGTGCTTCAAAGCATCCATGTGATCCCAGCAGCACGGGAAAAGCTGCTCCCACACCTGCTCCCAGCCCTGATTTATCTGCTGAGGTTTCCCCTCAAGCCTGGCAGGAAAACAAAGAGGGAAATATGAGCACAGTCACTGAAATAACAATCGCTTTAGTGCATTATCAGGCACAATGATTTCCTGGTGGCAAAAGGATGATGGAGGGAGGCCGGCCGGGATTGAGGAAGGCAGCACACGGCATTCCAAGAGGTAACAGCATGGCCGGAGCAGCCTTGGAAAGACTTTTGGGGATGGGAACTACCTCGGGACTGACTCTGAGGAGGGTGCTGCAGGAGGGGCTGAGCCAACTTTTGGGAAAGAAACGCCAGGAAAGGCAGTAAAGTGAATGGCATTTGGAAAGCAGGAACTTGGGCAGAGAGAGACCTGCTCCCTTGGTCTCCATGCAGATCATTCCCGGAGCCAGCTGCGTCCTCGGGAGCAGATGAAGGCAAAACCATGGAAAGAAGAGCAAACTCCCCAAAAGCCCCGGAGTGCAGAGCTCCCAGCGCTCCTGCAGCAGCCTGACAGAGTCTGGGGATTTTCCTTCCTCTCTCCAAGCCAGCTCCTCAAAGAGCTGACCCCTGCCCGAGTGTCTGCTCCCGGGGAAAGGCTGGATGTTCTCCACTGGGGTGCTTGTTGGCAAGAGGGATAAACAGCCTGGAAAGGGCAGGGCGTGTGGAGAGGGGAACCTGCCGCCCTCTTCCCGCTCCTTACTGGGAACAGCAGCACCAAGAGGATGGAATCAGGGATCGGAGATGCCGGGACCTGCCTGTGGGCGGGATCTGTCCCAGTCCCAACGTCCGGAATCCCTGGGACACTGGGACCTGCCGGGAGTCAGGATGGGAGCTGGAGATGTAACTCAGGAGCAGAGAGGGCAGCCCCAGGGAGGGTCTCCAGTGCCAAGCCGGGAGGTGACCCCGGGGGGGACACGTGGTGGCCACGGCACGCGGCTGTGGGGCACAAAGAGCTGCTCCAGGTGGCACTGCCAGCATTTGTCCCATCCCTGGGGACACTGCATCCAGGATGCTGGTCTCCAGCAGCTCAGGATGGGCAGGGAGGTGGGATCCAGGCTTCATCCCAGAAAAAGGTTAGGATGTGGTTGTGGATAAGTTGGGTTGCCCAGAGAAGCTGTGGCTGCCCCTGGATTCCTGAAAGTGTCCAAGGCCAGGTTGGATGGGGCTTGGAGCAACCTGGGGTGGTGGCAGGTGTCCCTGCCCGTGGCAGGGGGTGGAATAAGGTGGGCTTTAAGGTCCATCCCAACACAACCATTCTGGATTCTGTGACGTCTCCCATCCTGCACCCTCACGGATGGGTCCCTGCATCCCATCCCTCCCCACAGCCTTGCCAAGGCTGATTTGTCCCTCTCTGGTGCCATCACCCACCCTGTGACCCTCACACACTTCCCTCCACCTTGCCACCTCGGCATGCCCCCTGCCAGCTCTGTCCCCTGTCACTGGGTCACACTGCACTGACTCCCGGCCCCATGGAGATGCTGCATTCCCAAAACACAGCAAAGAGCACGGAGCTGCTCTCCAAGTCACCATGTTTTTGGTGTTGATTCCTTTTTTCCCTGAATCCAGCCCTGAGAGGCTGTTGGCAGGTCAGGCCCAGGCCATGCCAGCCCCACCAGCCCCTTGCCAGCTGCCTGCTTGCCACCGGCTGCTCCTGCTTTGAATCACCCGGCTGGGCACATTCCAGAGGAAAGTGCCTTTTTCCCTCTCTTCCCCTTCCCCCCTCCAGGAGCCCCCTTTGATTTAGTGCTTGTGAAAAGCTGCGGGACACGGCCCTGAGCCACAGTTCAGGTCCAGAGCAGCCGAGCACAGCACAGATTGCTCGGGATTAACCTGCCTGGGAATGGTGCCCGAGCATCCCAGCCATGCCAAGTGCTGTTCCTGCCCGGACACCCAACGGAGAGCCAGCTGAAAGCAGGAGCACCTGCTTCAAATCCCGTGGAAAAGAGTCCTGGACACCCCAAATCAGCTGTGAGGGGAAAGGCACCAGCAGGGGAGTGCCAGGGATCCCCCATCCCAGTGAGGAGAGAGGCTCTTCCTGTCCCAGTGTTGCAGTTGGATCTGGACCATGAGCACCGGGAAACATTTGCCTGTTTCATTTTCCCAAATTCCCAAATCTTTTCCCTTCTGAACCTGTGCAAATTCAGGAAGGGAATGAAAATCGAATCAGCTGCACCTGCAGAGAGGGAGGAGGGGACTGACTGCCTGGCCTCAACACAGGCTCCCATCTGGAATTCAGTGGGGTCAGGCCTGGATTTGGGGCAAAACCCAGGGAAGCTGGAGAGCTGAAAACCACTCTGAGTGTGACCCTAACCTCGCCAAGGCTGCAGATCCCCCACAGCAGGGAGCTCTCATATCCAGCTGCTGGGATGGGCAGCAGGGAAGGATGTAGGAACATCCCTTCAGCTCCATCCCTGCCATTCCAACTCCTGCTCCATGGCTGCTGCTCCACCCCTGGAGCTTCATTCCTGGGCCTTCATTCCTGCCAGTCCATCCCTGCCTCTGTGTCTCTGCAGCTTTATCCTTGCCATCCGTCCCTGGGATTCCATCCTTGCTGCTCCATCCCTGCAGCCCCATCCCTGCCTCTCCTGGGGCTTCATCCCTGTGCAGTGTCCAGCCCAGCTCTGCAGCCTGCAGGGCTTGGAATACTCCTGAAACAAAGGCACTGATCGGGATGGTGCTTCGGAGCGTTTGAAATTTGACCACCACCAAGGAAAAGATGAGGGAACCGAAAGAAAAAAAAAACCAAAACAGAAGGGTTAATGTGAAAATAATAAATTGCAAACATTCCTGTGGTGGAAGTGGATTCTCTTCTCCTTTTATCCCTGCATATTGTCCTCGCAGCAGCCGTCTGTGAAATTGCACTGTTATTGAAGTAATTCTGGGGGTAATTAGAGTTAATAATTCAGTATTTTATTTCTATTCTCCAGTTACTGCAGGGGGAAAAACACACAGATCCATAATCCAGGGAGCAAAGGCGCAGTTCTCCCTTTCATGGCAAAAAATAGCTTTGGTTGGGTCCAATCCTTCCCTGTGCCCACCCACAGCCCACGGCACCCACTACCTGCTGCTCCCTGCCTGGGGAATTCCAGCCCCATGGTCGTTCCAGAGCCTTTGGAGCATCCTTGGGTGGGATTGGAGTAACTGGAGCAGGGAAAGAGGGTGATTCAAGCAGTCATGGCCCCAGGGAGTGGGGTCTCTGTGAGGAGCTGTGTGATCCCAGGATCCCTGTGACAAGATGCCCGATCCCAGGGTTCCTGGAAGGTGCTGCTGGGATCCCTGTGAGGGGATGCCCGATCCCAGAATTCCTGCGAGGGGCTGCCCAATCCCGGTGGGCACCCACAGGGTGCCAGGGCCCGGTCACCACCTCCTCACATTTCCCCCTTTGAAACATTAAAGGAGTTTTCCGTTCAATTATTTGGAATTAAGTTTGGCAGCGGAGCCCTTTGGGAGGGATCAGATTGATTTCCTCAGTGAAATGACTTTGGAGAGGACTCGGGCTGGTTCCTCGTGCTAATTATCCCAGGCAATAATTAAGCCGTCAGCAGCTGGGGGGTTGGGGGTTTATCTGGGGAGGGAAGGGGAAGGTGAACCCACCCCAGGGGCTCAGCCCGGCCCAGGGCTGGGCTCAGCCTCTCCAAACAGGATTAGGGCAGGAGACAGACCCAGCGCAGGAGTTATTAGAGCAGGAAATTTCAAATTATATGGAAATAATCTTCGGAGTGCGAGTTTATTTTGGAACTTTAGACTTAATAATTCAGCACTTCTGGGATTTGGCATGTGAAGTGACAAAGATTAAAGGCGTATTGTCAGGTTCACAATTCCGGGTTTTTCAGCGTCCCGGGCTTTACCTGGGTTACAAAAACTGTGGGATGGGATGATCCTCATGGATTCCCCATGCGTGGAAGTTCCTGAGCTCCCTGCAGAGCTGCAGGGATTTCAGAGCCTGGACAGTGCTGGAACAAGGGCTCAGATTACCAAGATGAAAATATTCCTCAGAACATGTGCGAGCACATTATGAAGTCTAATCATAAATAATTAAAACTTAGCTACACTTGTCAAATAAATGAACAAAGTACAGTTTGTGCTGCATTATCCTCGCCTTCCCCCGCCGCTGTTTGTCACCAGCTCCTCGAACCGGGCAGACTATTTATAGCAAACAACTTATTCCAAGCACTTTGCCTTTTTTTTTTTTTTTTTTTTTTTTTTTTTTCTTCCTGCCTGGGAATTGTTCAGGAACAGCCTCTGATTCTTTACTAATTTCTCCGCTCTCCATAATTGCTCCAAATCCGTTTCATGTGCATTGACTCCAGTGCTGGGGTTGATTGCAAACAGCTCCCAGCTCATCCCAACGCTGAGTTTGCTGCTTCCAGCTTTGGAATTGCTGTTCCAGCCCCCAGTGCCACAGGGAAGGACCAGAGCCGGGTTTTACCTGGAAGCTGGAGCATGCTGGGGGGGTTGAACTGTTTGGTCTTAGAGAGGTTTTCATTATGTAGAAGTGGCCCTGCTGTGACCCCACGGATATTGGAGATGGGAAAGAGGGGAAAGATGATATAAAGAGATATCATGGTTTATTGCTGAGGTGTGTGAGGGAAGAGAGATGCAAATTCATGCATTTATTTTTTAATAGCAGTGGGGACTGGGAGAACAAATTCCCACTTCGTGTCATGTTTTGTAACAGGGAGGAAGAGAATTCATATTTCAGTGTTTGGTACGGAGGAGGAGTTGGAGGGTAAATAAGTCTGTTGATATTTTAGACTTTGTAAGGAAGATTTCAGGAGGGTTTGTTTATAGAGAACCATGGAATGATAAAATGAATCACAAAATCTTAGAATGAATCACAGGAGAGGTTTGGTTGGAAGGGACCTAAAAGCCTATCCAGTGCCACCCCCTGCCACGGACAGGGACATCTCCCTCTGGACCTGGTTGCTCCAAACCCCATCCAACCTGTCCTGGAACACTTCCAGAATATAAACCCTGTACCTTACAGGTCAAGTTTGCTGCTGGGTAGGTGGACAGGGCTCTCCATTCCCACCACAGGATGGCCAGGGATCCAACCCTAATCCCTGTTCCAGCTGCACCAAGCTCAGTCTCTCCGTGAGAAGCGGCATCTCCCAAGGTCTCCCTTGTCCCTCGGGCAGGCTCAGCCCCCCCAGCCCACTCCCCATCCCTCTGGGCTCTCCGGGCTGTGAGGCAGCTCCAGCTGTGCCGTGCCCAGGAAGCGATGCCAGCTGGGATAACGCAGCTCAGAGCATGGCTGCTGTGGGCTGTGGCCACTGGGGCAGGATTTTACATGACCCAACAGCTCTTTGTGGCTGCTTTTATGGTAAATATGCACAACGAGATACTGGAGTTGGGGAGAGAAAGGAGTTGAGAGCCAGCGTGAGCCTTCAGGTGGTTCCTCGTTCCCGGGCTGGGTTATTTTCCTATGGAATTGCCTTGCTTTGGTTGGGGATTTTTTAATAAAGGAGAAATCACCTTCAAAGCAGCGTTTCCGTTAACCCCTTGCTGCCTGTGAGCCAGAGCCAAGGGTGGTTCCAGCACAGAATGAGGCACTGGGGTGGCTTTGGCAGGAAAAGATGAGGGAGAATCCCTGAAAAAAATCAACCACCTCCAAAAAAACTCAAATGAACACCTCGAGCCTTCACACTGGCTTCTGCTGCTGGGGGACCATTGGAGCATCCAAGACAAGGACAAGGAGAATCTCAGCCAGCCAAGGCGGAATTGGACCATGGAGAATTGCTGCAGTTTTAGTGTCAATTTTCAGTTTTACAAAAAAAAAAAAAAAAAAAGCGCGAGCCTTGTAAATAAAATTTAGCAAAAGAAAACAAAATTAAACCAATTCAAAGCACTCTTCTGAGAAGTCAGAAGACGAACAAGGCAGTGGCCAGGGGGAGAAGCCTCCTGCACTGCCGCGTTCCAGATGCTTCCCTGCTGGCAGGCCCCGCGATGTCGGATGAGGTGGCACTGCCAGCTCTGCCCTCGCTGCCGCGTGAGCCTGGAGTGACTCAGGGGATGGGAGCCAGCCGGGCTCACCTTGCCCGGGGGGAATGTCTGGGAGCTCAGCTCCTGCAGGGAGGTGTTGAGCCCATCACCCCCAACCAGCGGCCCCGAGAGCGGCGCTGGGGGTGGGGGAGATGAAAGCGGGGCACGGGAGGCACCCCCAGACAGCGGGGGCCGCACCCCGTGCCCTCCCTTCCGGCCCGGGGCCACACCCGACCGAAGACAAAGAGCCTGAGCAGGAATTTGTCCCGGGGCTGGTGTCTCGTCAGGGCTTCGTCATTCCGGCCTCGTCTGGGATGTGCTCGGCTCACGGGAAATTTCCAGCCGGATCTCGGCAGGAACGTGGCACCTCGCACCTTGCCCCGGGGCGCGGCTGCCCCGCTCCTCCCTCATCCCGCGGGATGCTCCGTGCCCGCTCTGCGGCCCCCCGCTCCCTGTCTGCAGCAGCTCCCCCGCTCCTTCCCCAGCTCCAGACAGGCAGCTCCCGGAATTCTCCTGGTATTTCTGCCTCGTCGCTGCCCCGAGGGAAGTGGGGACCTTCCAGCCCTCCGGTTTCCCGAGGTGGTTGGTCAGGAATCAGCGCCGGGAGTCACGGACCCGCTCCCAGCTCAGCCATGCCAAGGGATTTGGGAGGATTTCAGGCCTTTCTGTGTCTTTCCTAAACGCAGAAAATGAAGAGGCACTTAAGAATCTGCTGTTTATATTGAAAGCCAAAATCCCTTTAGAATTTAATCTCTCGGTGATGGATTTAATACTGTTACAGACAGGCGAGTTCTTTTTATATCACGGGGTGCTGGGAACTCTTTGAAGCAGGATTTTGTTGCAAACAGGGTATTTGTCCCCAAGGCCCTGTCACGGCGATGTCTGGATCTGTGGGTGACAGAGTGGCCAGGGAGGGGCGGTCCCACAGGGGACATTCCTGCATTTTGACATGCGCAGGTCACACCTCGGCTCCCGGGGGTGCACGGTGACATCTCAGAGTGTGTGGTGGCACCTCGGGGAACACGCCAGACACCGTCACTGCCAGGACCAGACCTTTGCTCTGCCCAAGGCCTCCTGGAATTCCAGTTTTCCCGGGGAAGTGGGTGATGCTCCGGGCTCAGCAGATGCAGCGCAGGCCCAGGGAGCTGCCCAGAGCTCCCAGGGCTGTGCTGGATATGTGGCTGCTGCTCTGGGATTCCCACTCCCTCTCTAACATTAAAGCAATCCTTTAAACAATAAAAAATACCCCGTCCTTTACATTTCCAGCGAAAAGGGGGTGGCCCAAAGGCCGGGCCTGCAGCAGCAGAGCTCCCCAGCCCTGCTGAATCAGCCCTGGCTCAGAGGGAGCAGCCGGCACTCTCTGAATCACCGGCCCGGTGCCGCGAGTGCCAGCCCGGCTCCCGTCGCTCCCATCGCTCCGGCTGACCCAGTTCCCACCTGAGGAGCCGGGGGATTTTCCACTCCGGCCACCGCTGCCGACACCGCGCCCGCGGGCGAGGGAGGGCTGAGCTCATCCTGACACAACGGGAGGCGAAGGATGAGGCAGAGGGAAGGGGGCAGAGCCACCGGGTGGTCCCTGACCTTGCTGCACGCACCGAGTCACCCCGCACGGGGCCGGGGGATGCTCCCCGCCACCTCCGCGGAGCGGCGGCCAAACAAACGCGGAGGGGTGGAGAGAATACAGAAACACCCAGCCGTCCATCCCAAATCGGGCCCGTGCCCTTGCACTGCTGCCCCCGGTCCTGGAGCCCCGGGAGGTGCAGGGCTGGTTCTGGGTGTGCTGGCAGAACCTCGGGAGCGTCTCCGGCCTCGCCGGCAGCTGAACCCGGAGCCGAGCTCCCGCCCCTCCTCGGCAATAAACCTGCCGGCAGGAGTCACTGACCTTGTCCCCATCTTTCAGCTGCTGTTCCAGGAGACCGAGAGGGGACACACAAGGTCGCTGTCTCTCGCCGGCAGCGGCTGAGTGGCCGTTTCATCACCGAGGAATAGGCTGGTGCTGAAGAGCGCCCGGGCCGGGGAAGGGAGCTGACAGACGGGTGGGGGGCTGGGACGGCGGGGAGGGGGCTGCAGCGGCTGCGGGAAAGCTGAGACACTTTGTCCTTATCCAAAGACCCCGTTTAAGGTCCTGCCCCGTGGGGGGCCCTGGCGCAGCCCGGCCGTGGGGCACAAGGGGTCCATTCCCGCGCAGCTCCCTTTCCCGGCCTGGAAAAAGCAGTTTCAGCCTCAAATCCCTCCTGACGTTTCCCTGAGCGTTGGAGCTTCCCATCGGAAGCTTCCTCGCTACCATGCATCTGTCTCGCTGGAGACTTTCTGGAATGACGTGCTCGAAAGAGCTGTCAGATTTGGTTAAAATTAGGCAGCCGACTCCAAGTTATTACTGGAGGACAGATGGACACTCTGGGGGTGCGGCGTGTGCCCAGCAGCGCTGGAAAACCGAGCCCCAGCCACCGCCGAGAGACGGGGCTGGGAGGGGCCGGGGGCCGAGGGGGACTGTGAGACACGCCGGGCTGGCGCTGGCAGATGGTGTCTGTGGCACAGGGGCTGGAAATTGGGCTAAAACCTGTCCTGGGGGGAGCTGGCCCCGCGCCGGCCCGGCCGAGCCTTGGGCCGCTGCTTTCCCCGGCCGGGGGAGCCGAGCCCTGGCTCCAGCAGGGAGGATGCTCCCGAAATCCTTCAGAGAGGAGGAGCAGGAGAGGGAGAGCGGCCACCACCCAGCCTGGCAGCCCTTCAGCAGCCGCTCTCAAGGAGAGAACAAACTGCTCAGCAGAAAAGCTGTCATTTGAGAAGGAGACCACAACCTCCTCCTGTTCCCCCCCGGCCGCGGGACGGGAAAGACAAACCCCGTGTCCGGCGGTGCCCTTGGGCAGGCAGCGTCCCCCCATCCTCCTCTCCAGGGCCTGAGCAGAGCTGCTCAGGAGGCACCAGGGAAGAACCAGGGGAGGATGGTGACAGCCCACCCCAGCTGGAAAATCCCTCCCTGCGCTGGAGCTGCCGAAAATCCCGACACTTCCCCCAGGAGGGACTGCAGGGGTTCAGGGTGCGGGGCAGGCTCTGCCTCAGGCGTCGGTTCTTTCCCAGTCTCCGAGGTCTCCCCGCGGCGCTGGCCTGTCCCTGAGCCTGTATCCATCCCGGTGAGCATTCCCGGAGCCGGCGGTGCCGCTCTCCCTCGCAGGCAGGTAATTACCATGTCCCCGACTCGGCTGTAATGAGCCCAGGTGCTCGTTTGCCATCCAAGCAATTTACTGGCAGATCCTCCAGCAAGAGCCGAGTCCCAGGGAAGGGGCCGGGAGCGCGGCTGTGCCGGTGATGGATGCACAGGACACGGGAGCAAAATTGCCTCCTCCGGGGGGAAGGGAAACAGCAGATGAGGAAAAGGGGTTGGGAGTGAGGGGGAGGAAGAGACAAAGGAAGGAAAGAAGTAGTGACGGGGGCAGGGGGTGGTGAAGGAATAGGGAGGACCAGGGACCTTCTCTGGGAGAGGGAAAGGAGAACCAGGATCCACAGCTGGGACAGGGATGCTCCACACCCCGTGGCTGAGGGATGCGCTGACATTCCTGAGGGTGACATTCCCTGTGTGTGGCATTCCCTGCTGTCCCATGTAGACAGCAAACCCTGGGTCCCAGCCCTGGAAGGTCAGAGCTCTGTTCACAGATACCAGGGGTGAAGGAATAAAAACCCACCATAATTCACACAAAAACGGATCACCTCCCTCCAGGCCCTTCAGCCTGACTCAAATTCCTGATGAATTTCCCTGTGTTTGGTGTTTTCATGTCCAGCAGCACAATTCCCTCCATAAAATTCCAGTTCTTAAAGGAGACCTGTAGGAAAGGTGGGGACAGTGATAAGGGCAGGAACAGTTGTGACAGGCCAAGGGGAGATGGTTTAAAAATAAAAAAGGCAAGATTTAGATTGGATATAATGAAAGATTTTTGGGGGGATTGGGGGGTTTTTGGGGGGTTTTGTTTTTGGTTTTTTTTACAATGAGAGCACATGTTGCCTAGAGAAGCTGTGGCTGCCCCATCCCTGGAAATGTCCAAGGCCAGGTTGGATAGGGCTTGGAGCAACTTGGGACACTGGGAGGTGTCCCTGCCCACGAAAAGGAGTGGAATGAAATGACCTTTAAAGTCCTTTTTCAACCCAATCCATTCCGTGATTTCTTTGAAATTGACTGAGCTCCTTTCCAGACCCTGCCAGGCTCCTTTCCCCAGGAGCTGCTCCAAACTTCCACCCATCACCTGGCCAGAACCTCTCCCTAATTCCCGCCCTAAATTAATTCTTCACCAGTTTAGAACCATTTGATGTTGCACTGACATAACCACTGGACTTAAAAGCCTTCCTTCCCCATTTGTCTTTTTCTCCCCCATATTTCCAGGGAGTCGTTCCATCTCTTCCCAAACTCCATTTTGTGGAGCAGAGCAAACCTCTGTCCCTGCATCCCCTGTCACCAGACAGATCCGGTGGCACAGAGCCTGGAATCAGCTCCCTGAGCCACAGGCAGGCGCCTGCAGCAGCCCAGGCTCAGCAGGGTCAGGTCCGAAGCTGCTCTGAGCATTTACTGCCCTAGTTCTGCTCTGCACATTTATCTCACTTGCAGCTGGGCAGCTGATCCAAATGTGAATGTACCCAAAACGGCCAGTTCAGCATCCCTGCCCCCTGCAATGGGGCTTTTTCCTCAGGCCTGTGCTGCAGAACAGAGGATTGGAGCTAGCAGAGGGCTGGGGGAGGCCCAGGCAGAGATAAAACACTATTAAAAAAACCAAATGATCTAAATGTTAAGGGAGGAAAAACTTAATATATTAAATGTAAATCTATTTTTGTTACATCTGTTCGGATCCTTTAAGGAGCTTTAGGACAGCTGTTCCTATATCCCATTTAATCTTGATGTTATTGTAATGAGCTAAGGCTTGGGGGCTGAGCTGATTGTCTCTCCAGGCGAATTCCTGAGCACCAGTGAAAACGCTGCTCCCAGCCTGGAGCCACTTCCCCAGCTCCCATCCCAGGGGATGGTTGGGTTTTTCCAGGCCAGGAGGGGCCTTGTCAAAGCCCGGGGGACACAGTGGGAACACACCAGGCCTGGCTGACAGGAGTGGGGACCCCACACCAGTGCCCAGGGCTGAGCTCCAGCCCCACTCCCGCTCCTGCAGGCAGGGAGGGGAGGGCAGGGGAGGGAAGGCTGGGTGCCTGTCCCAGCCTGCACACCCAGCACACCCTGGGGGGGCCAGGACTGAGCCCCCCACCCTCCAGACCCCCCCTCCTTCCATCCCTCCCTTGTTCTGTTGCCCCTCCTGGGCCAGGCTGCGGCCGCTCCCCCGATTTCCTTGCCCCAAGTTGTCACGTCCCCCTTTGCTCCTCAGCTCTTCCCCCACTTTGCTGGCAGAGTTATTCCTCTGACATGAGAGGCTTTGTTTTTAATTTCCTAAATTACAGCATAATTTAGGCTAATTATTGCTTTGTCCCTCTGATCTTATTAAACCTTTAATCCCCCGGTGATTCCCCACCCAGAGCAAAGTCTGCTTTTCTCACATTCATTCCTGCTCTGGGCCTGCTCTTGCCTCTTGCCCGGGGCAGCCTCACCTCCCAAACTGGCTGCTGATGCCCTGGATATTCCCTCTCTGGCTCCCTGTTCTTCCAGTGCCATGGGATGCCCTTCCACAGACGGAGAGAGGCTTGGCACGAGGGCAGGAACCCCTCAAGAGGGATGTGCCACCCTAGGCCGGCCAATATTCCTGTCACTGTGGTTTTAAACCTCCCTGGCTTCTTTGCTGCTGGAAAATGTCCAGCTGCCCTTTGATCCCGAGCCCTTTGGAGTGGCACATCCCGCTGAGCACCGTGGAGACCTCGCTCCTCCCGTCTCCAGCTGGTCAAGGCCAGGCTGGACGGGGCTTGGTCCAGTGGAAGGTGTCCCATGGCACCTTTTAAGGTCCTTTCAAACACAAACCATTCTGGGATTTTATGATGGGCAGCCTGTGGCAGGGATCAACCCCATTCCCTCCTTGCCAAACAACTTTTAATAACCCCTTCCTGCCCCCCCACCCAGTTATTATTGACTTCCCAAAGCCTGGAAGGCTCCTGTGGGCACCATCTTCCCAAGCTACCCAAGGTTTTTCTGTGCTGTGATGTGCAGAGATTGTCACCCATCCGTGGGCACCTGGGGCCACCCAAGGAACAAGCCACAGGATGAGGGGAAACAGCCTTAAGCTGTGCCAGGGGAGGTTTACTTGGATAATGGGAAAATTTTGTGGTGGAAAGTTTTGTCAAGCCACAGGCTGCCCAGGGCAATGGGGGATTTAAGAGACCTGGGGATGTGGCACAGGGGGACACGATCAGGGGTGGCCTTAGCAGCACAGGGGAATGGTTGGACTAGAGGATCTCAGAGAGCTTTTCCCTCAGGTGACCCTTGGATGGATCCAGCCAAGGCGCCAGCACGGAATGCTCACCTTCATTTGCTTGGGCAAAACAGATGATGGAAATTTACTTTTTATAGCTACAAAGTTGAAGGATTTTCTGACCACAGGCTGCAAAAATCCCCTTAATGAAGCCCCAGAGCTCTCCAGGGCTTTGGGAAGAGCTCTGGCCCCCGGCCCCCCTTCTCCACTTGAAGTATTGTTTCTGTCTTGAGTCTCCTGCCAAGAATCTCTTCAGCTCTGCAGCTGGATTTGATACAGGGGTGGGGAGAGGAGCTTAATCACAGCACTAAAGAGAGAAGCAGTTCTGGGGGAGTCTTTCAAGGAGCGGAGTTGAAAGAGTCCCTGAGAGGGAAGGGGCTCCCACTTGCACTGCCCAAAGTGGGGAAACAAACCCACCCCAGAAAGGCCAAACAAAACCTCGCCCAGGCTTTGCTGCCTCTAATTCATCACAGGCCCTGGATTAAAAGTAGGTCATTAAAGCAGCTGAGGGCAGCCCTGCCCGTGGCACTGAGATGATGGTGGTAAATCACAGCCCCGCCGAGGCTCCTGTGCCTGGACAGGAGCCCAGCTCCCAGCTGGATGTCAGAGGCACCGCAGCCACCCCGAGCCCTGGGAGAAGGAGCAGAGCAGGTACAGCCACGGCGACCTTGAGGCATCCGTGGCCTGAGAGGAACAGGATGAGGGTTTGGAGATGCAGGGATCGGCTGGGACTGAGTGGTGGAAGCAGGACAAGGATGCTGTGACCTGGTTTTGAGGACTGGGCTGGTGCTGGGGCTGCAGAGAGAGCCGGAATGCTGCTGGCTTCCCATGTCCTGCTCACCTGGATGGAGCTTGGAGCAACCTGGGATAGTGGGAGGGGTGCCTGCCATGGCAAGGGCTGGAATGGGATGTGCTTTAAGGTCCCTTCCAATCCAAACTGTTCCAGGATTCTGCAGTTCTATGCCGTGGCATTGCTCAGTGCTGGACAAAAGCTGCTGCCCAGAATTGCAGGATGGGATGAGGAATGCTGGTCCTTTCTCAAGGGATGCCTGGCACTGGTAATGATTTCCAGCTTTGGTGCTGCCAGGCAGGTAGATCATCACCTAGGGCCAAAACCCCAGCACCCAAACCCCAGGGAATCTGCGACAGAGCCCCTTTTCCTATCCCCAAAATCACTGTGGGACCAGGGTTCCCCTTCCCACAGCCACATAGTCCCTCTCTCCCAGCTCTGTGCAGCCTCTCCCGAGGCTTCCCTGCATCCATTCCCCCTGAGGGCACCAGGAGGAACTCATGCCAGAGTCCTGCTCCTGCACCATCCATCCCAGCACCAGCAGGAGGGCAGGCTCAGAGGGTGACAGCAGAGCAGCACGTGGCTCTCCCATGTCCATTATTGCCACCGGAATTTCTGTGCCCTGGGAAGGACTGTGACACCTTTGCAGCTGGAAAAAGCAGAGGGAGGAATGTATTCCCTGTGGTCCCCGAGGTGGGAATGGCACCTTGGCTCGATGGCCGTACACCCTCCTCACAGCTCCTTTTCTCCCAGGATTAGCAGAATCCCAGGGAACCCCAAAGGGAGAGAAGAATTGGGGGAGGGAGAGGACAGTGGAGGGACTCAGCCGTAGAATAATAGTAACAGTAATAGTAATAGTAATAGTAATAGTAATAGTAATAGTAATAGTAATAGTAATAGTAATAGTAATAGTAATAGTAA
>VZUI01026132.1:0-61725 GCA_013401135.1 Cettia cetti | reverse complement strand
GTCTTCACTCTGGGAAAGGCCAGTGCCTTGAAAGTTCATCTGCTGGCAGGAAAGAGTTAAAGCTTGCCCAGGCCTGCTTGGTCTCTGCCAGCAGGAGCTGCAATGCTCTCCAAGCCATGCCGGTGGGAAGGCTGGTGGATGCCTTCTTTTCCACCCGTCGACCTCATGGCATGGGCTGCTCAGAGCTGCTACGTGAGGCCTGAAGAAGGAGGGGGGAGGACAGGAACATCCCCCCAGGCCCTGGCCGGTGACACGGGCAGCTGTCGGGGCTTTTCCTCCCCCTTCTCCAACTGCTAGCTGTCACTGGGCCCAGGAATGGCCGGGCCGCTCCCCCGCAGGGGCAGTAGCTCCCGGAGGCCCGGCCGGGCCCAGCCTGGTGGCCCAAGGGCAGCAGGGCCTGGCCCAGCCCAGCCCGGCTGCTGCACGAGTTTACCTGGTGGCTCACCGGAGAAAAGAGGGCAGCCCCAACACATTCTTAGCTTTATATGGGTATTACCAAAAGTCCCATTCTCTTTTCTCAGAGTCAAACCACATGCCAACAGCCAAGAACTGGCTCCTGATAGGTCTGTCCTTTTTAAAGGAACTCAAAGGTCCTTACAGGGCAGTATTCCATATTTTTTCTTCAACTAAAAACCAAACTGTGTTAACCTGTAACACTTACTTTCAAGCTTCTCTGTGAAAATTTAATCTATTTAACAGCTGTGCTGCTAACATGCGATGTTTGGTGTGGAGTTTTGAATGGGTCCATCAGCAATTATTAATATACATTGCAATGTTATTTTAAATGACATGACAGTCTTGTAGTATCATAAGCCTGAGAAATTCTCCCCCCTTTCCAGTTTTCTCCAGAGAACACAATCATTTGCATTTTGGCCCCAAAACTCAGACCTTGCCAGGCTGGAGGCATGTGCTGTTCAGGTGCCTGTCGGCTTCCAGCAGGCTCCTCTCTGCAGGGCTCTGCCATGTGGCACCTCCTGCCCCCAAGGCTAGGGTGAGACAAGCCTCTCTGTGCTGCTGCATGACTCTCTGCACTGCCATGTGCTTGTGTGCCTCTCTGTGCCGTTCTGTGCTTCTCTGTGCCACCTTGTGCTCCTTGGTACTGCCACGTGTTCCTTTGTGCTGCCATGTGCTCCTTTGTGCTGCCATGTGCTCCTTTGCGCCACCATGTGCCTCTCTGTGCCTCTCTGTGCTGCCATGTGCCCCTCTATGCCACCACATGCTGTTCTGTGCCACCATGTGCTCTTCTGTGCTTTCGTGTGCTTCTGTGTGCTGCCATGGCATTCTGCAGGTGCATCCCACAGTCTGCAGATCTATTCCATCCTATCTCCCCAGCCAAAACTACAAATAACAAGCCAAGACAATTGTACATCTCTGAAATCTTTTTCTCTACATACACATATTAGGTGAGAGTTCTGTACTTGTTTTTCAGGTACACCCCCAGTACTGTCTCACAAATAAGGCTGTCTGCATAAAGTTAGGAAGCAGTCTCATATAGTCTGTGTTTAATACCTGGTGAGAAAAATAAACACACCACAGAGCTCCATAAACCAACAGGAAATTTCCCAGAAATTAGTGCACTGGTTTTGAATACTGAGGAGACCTAATGGAAGAAAATATGTTGTCTTTCTCAGCTTAGGACTAAACCAAAAATATCTGTCTCTGGTTAAACAGAGGTGTTGGATATAGGCAAATCATTAGGCAGAGAAACAAGTTTGAGGGGCTGGCTATTGTTTACAACTGGGAGTGCAGTGTTAGCATTTGACCCATATTTGAATTTCCATCACTGTTCCTTTTTGCTTCCAAAACTTGTAATTCAAGTTATAATCTTGTCACAATTTCCTTGAATACAGCATGCACTATATAAGGTTTGAACCATTTCTTTACCATCTTTGCACATTTCCCAAAAACCGTTAGCTGGCCATGATGTGTCCATGAGAATAATAAACACAGACACCTGAGATTGCTGCTGTATACAAAATAACACTAAGGAACACCAGCCTGTGTGCTGTGCTCCACTGCCAAAGCCCTGCGGCCACAATCCCAGCTTCACCTGCTTGAGAGTGCTGCTCTTGTGCCTGAGGTGCTCAGGCTGGTGTGTAAATAATGTTGCAGAGACGGAATTACCCTTTTATATCAACAACAAAATTGTAATTTCCTTGCTGTGAGATTTCAGACCTGATCCAATGGCCACTAAAAACAATACCAAAGGGTGTGGATGCTTTTTTGGAGCAGAGTCTCCCATACACGTTTGGGGCTTAGACTGGGCCTTAAAGTAAAAGCAATTTTAGTGGTGCATTCTCCTTTACCCACTGCTTTGCAGCAATTGATAAGCTTTGGACATTCCAAGTGAAATTCCTCTCTCTGGAGAAGTGGTGTTTGCACAGTACCAATTCCAGAGCTCTGATCCAAGAGTAATCACATCCTGAAAATCAGTGAGGGGTTACTGCAACAGAGAGGGCAGGGACAAGATAAGTTGCTAAATTACTGAGATAAGAATGGCACTATCACTTTGTGTCCAACGCTTTTGAAAAAAAACTACATTAATTTCAAAGAAATACTATTTCTATGTCTCACTCTGTATTTAGTCTCCTATTTTCATGCATTTACATGAGATGTAAATCTGGCATATTTAAAATGACTGCTGCTACACAGATGATGAAAGCAATGTATAAAATAAGTTTGAGAGTCATTTCCTAAAGTCAAAGAATTGCTGTTGTGAAGAGAAAAGGGAGAGAAAAAAAACAAAACCCCTCTTCCTTTTATCCTATAGTTTTCATATTTAATGACAGGATTGTATTCATTGATCACAATTAATTCGAGTAGTGCTTTCAGGTATTTCAAGTCTCTTCTGCATCAGTTCATCAGAAATTTTGAGAGAAGAAATGAGCTCATGCCCTTAGATAGCTTCATTGGGGATCTGTAGGTGTCCATGAGCAGGGCTGTGCCTTTTGCCAGGTGAAGTCTGCACCTGGTCCAACTGTGAGACATGAGAGATTTGGAATGTTGTCCAGCCATCCTGGGAAAAACTGATGTTGGGTTTGTGCTGCTGGCTAGGAACATGGATGTGATAAACAGCTCTAGCAAGGGGTAGCAGCACTGAAGAAATGTGGATACCTCAGGATCCCTATTCTCTCCAACCTTGTCAAGCCAGAGACAGCCTGGGTTTCTTTAAGACAATATCATGAAGCACAAAGCATGTTCAAGGCTTGTGGTATCTAGGACTCAAGTTCCAATTGATAACTCCATGAAGAACTGGATGATAAACAGGGATAACCCTTGACAGAAGTTTTAGTTAAATACTATTTATATTCAGAAAAAGAAAGTGATTTTAAACCACTTGGAATGTCATCTTTATAAATTGCATGTTTCTTTCAGGGTATTTTTCCCTGCTAGTGGAAGGCCTAATATTAGAAAACAACATGTTGCTTTTCTCATTCAAGGCAATGCTCAAAGCTATAGGAAGCTTTTGCCACCTAAGAAGCTCCTTTTTAGCTTTTTAAAGTAAGGCTCACCTGCAACATGAATACCTGCACCTTATTTTAAAAATGAGTGATCATTCCAGAATAGTTCTGTATTTTTTTGAATCTCACTTCCTTCTGTCTCAAAATTAGATTAAAAAGGTATAAGCAATTGAAAAATCTCTTTAGACTAGAACAAAGGTTGGAACACTGATTTTCAATTGCTTTACAGCTATTTCAGCCATTTTCTTTGTGCAGTTTGTAGAAAGTTAAAATTCTTCACTTGTTAACAGGGAGGGAATTATATTGCTCAAGCAGTATTTATATTGCTCACAATGGCAAAAGGAAAAGAGGGGCTAGGAAAAGAGCCAGAACTTTTCATTTGAACGACAGTTCCATGCAGAACAGTGGTGTTGTTAAAAAGAACAAACAAAACATGTGAACGCTGCCTGTAAACTAATACTGCAAGGCAAAACCATGAACAATTAAAAATCAACTGTAGCTGTCTGCTGAGTGATCCTCATGGATTATTTAGCTGACCCTCAGCAAGGAGAGGGCCCTGAAAAGTCAATAGGAGCAGGAATTGTCAGGTGGGTGATGAAAAGAAAAACTTCCAATAATATGGGAAATGGAAACCTTAGAACTGATGGAAAAAATTTCCCTTTGTTTCAACTATATTTTGTTGTTGAGATCTCTAATGAGCAAAAAGATCATACGGGTATAGACATCTTGAAAACAGGAGAAAATACAATCAGGGAAGAGCAATTCCTCAAAAGATCTTGAATTCATATTAACAATGATTACAAATTAACTCCCCACACAAACTCCCCATGCACCCCAGTAGCAGATATTCAGTGAGATGGCACAGAAGGCAAACACATGGATATGTGAAGCAGCATTAGGATGTGCTGCCTATAGACTTGGATGTGTATGTTTAAATACCTCAAGAAGAACAGATCTTGACTCTAACAAGTTCTCAAACTCCTTTAATAGACTAAAAATACATTTTGAATATAAAGAAAATGAGTCTCATGAAATTTTCAAAGCATTAAGAGCCAACCTCTAAGCTAGAGTGACTGTGCTTAGACAAGGGAGCATTGCCAGCATCAATATTGTTGTAGCTTAGTCTTGTGAATCCTCTGTGGATTGGGAAAATACCTAAAACCACTAAAAACAGTGAATAATAAAATATGTGACCACAAACAATTCTGTGAGATGGCTGCATTTTCTAATGATGCAGCGATGAGAAGTGCCTGAGTTAACCACCAAGCAAAAAAAACTCCAAACCACTCATAAAAACTATATAGATCCCATTAAAAAAAACCCAACCCAAACCAAAAAAACAATCCACCAAAAACAAAACTCTGTGCTAAAGACATGTGAAAAGACCACTCTACACCCACATGCTTCCTTTTTCACTACATCCTACTTGCAACATCCCTCATAAACATCAATTAGGGTTTCTTTTGCCTTTATAGATGACACATTTCTTTTAATGCCACTTCTCTCTGAAAGATGAGCTGGTCTAAAGCTCAGTAGTATATCTACTTAAAGTAAAAACAAACCCAAACCTTTGAAAACAGTATTTCCTCTAACCCTGGGTTTTCACATAAGCTGAAAGTTCCTCCTAGCAGAAGCAGCAAGTGCTGAACCTGTTTTGCAGTCTCAGAGATGCTCTTTTCCTCCTACAGCAAGTTGGCCCCTTTCTGTAGAGCTTTATTTTCTCAGGGATCATCTGCTTAAACAGATGTGCATCATTAAGACTGGAAGAACCAACAGCAATATTTCCATATAATTAAACATTTTTATGTGGTAAAGTAGGTATGGCACAGAAGCCATTAAGTGTCTCCCATCAGGAGCTCTGCAGCCATCAAACACAATAAGGTATTTTTGGGAAGGCTGCATTCAGACCTCACATGGAATAGTAAATAGGTGCTGTACAAAAAATTAAAGATCCATTAGCAGGGGATTTAGATGTAACAGTTACATCCGGCATCTGTGAATGCTTCTGTGATGAGCTGAGGGAATGCACCCCACAGAGAAGTCCATAAAAATTGAGCATTTCACTAATGATGTTTCTATATATTTTTGTGTGCAATCTTAAAAAGCTTTAAGCCCCTTTAATTATAGATGATGCATTGGGGCAAGTCTAATAAGTTTAAAAAAATAAAAGGAAGACACTGGAACTAATATATCTAGTTGTTCGTACTGAATTTCTAGCAGTGTGTTTGAATGGGCAGCTTCAGAAATGAATTTGGAATATTATGATCTCCTTCAGCAGCATCCTTTTAAAACATATCACATCAGTGTGCCCACAGCATGAAACAAAGAACATTTTACTTAACTGCTCAATTAACACTGCTCAAGTTTGTTTCTCAGGATAACCAGTGAGTTTAGGATGGCAGGTACACATCGTTCTGTTTCAAGAGGATATATTCAGGCTTTAATGTATATGATTAAACTGGATACAGACAGAAATTCACATTTTCTACCTAGTAATCATCTTTGCAGGAGCTTTATGCTTTGCCCCCAAAGCCCAAAAGATAAACTGATGAAAATACAAATCTCCTCCAGAGGACGAGGATGCTTCAGTCAAATTAACACCTGGTATTTACAAAACTTCAAAGACAGTTATTCCTAGCTATGTACAAGTTAAACACCCAAAAATAAACGCCAGGAGTTGTGTATGACACAAATTCTATGGTGGATGTCAGCTTCTGCTATTAGGAAACAATTTTTGTGATGGAAAAAATGCTACCTGAGGGTGTATGCTGGGGGAAAGCAGCAGGTAAGAAAGCAATAAGGAAAACCAAACAAAACCACCTGGAAGTAAGAGAGACAACATAATGAAATACCATCTCTTTTCCTGACATTGAAGAAAAGTAACAAGGAATAGGACAAATCTAATTGTCAAAGCTACTTTTTTGTACCAGTTTTTTCTTTTTAATTAATCATTTCATTGCAGAAGCACCTCTATCCTCATAAAATTACTTAGGATTTTTCAAAACAGAATTGCTGTCTTTTTTAACAATCCCTTCCTTTTAAAAAAAGAGTAGTTACAAATGTCACCCTTTTCTTTCAGACACACTTTACCAGTTCTCCAGTATTCCTGGAGGCACAGATATGTTCAGCTGTGAAACCTCAAAGAAGCTCTCTCTGGAAAGAAGGATCCAAAGCTGATAAGCAAAACCCCCCAGAATTCTTAAAGAGAATTCACAAATTAATGCTAATTTGTAGACAGAAACTGCATACAGAGACTCTGATTCTTAAGGATTTTGCTGTGCCAAACCAAAGTTTATGTCTTAGTTGAACTGAAGGCAGGACTACTGAGGAATTGCACTGCTACAGAATACAGCAAACAAACGAGATCATACTACTTAATTTGGCCTGTTTTAGAGTGATAGTACATTTGATGGGGAGACACTTCCTCATTCATGAAATACCCACAGTTCATTTTGTCAAGAACTGGCTACATCAGTGCCAGCCTTGCTTCAGCTCCTGCAAGCAGAGGGATGCTGGGACTCGTTGCTTCCCATTATGCATATCCTTTTCCCCACATCTACAGAATCCATCCCCTTTGGAGTTCTATCAGCTCAGTGTTTCACATATAAAACCAGCCTGTGGTTTTTAAATGCTGTTCTAGCAGTACAAATTGCAGAGCAAAGCCTGCCCTATGCCTCATCCTGACAGGAGATGCAGCTTTCCACAGGCTGCAAAAATCTTTCACTGGAAAAACAAATGAGAGTCCTGCACAATAGATTGTGAGGGGCTCATTTGGTGTCTGCTTACAGTTACTGCCCCTGCCAGCACCCTGTGTGACCTGCTATTAAGTCTGCTCTCCACCTCTGATTTAGGGCCATGCCATACCCCAGCAACCAATTCTCCAGGTTTTTAAGCTCTGTTTTCTGTATCTGGTATTGATCCAGGGCAAGAGTTCAGGCCAGACCCCTGAACTGCACTCCTTCCTCTGTCAAATCAGCAGCATCATTCTTACACTCAGTGTGAGCTTCTTTGCACAGAGGAGCACCAAACTGTCACAAACTTATCTTGTCCTCCTCCAAGATGAGCTATTTGACCAAATCCATCCCCTGCAAATAAACTCATTCCCAGAACTATCAATTTTTAATCTACCTTCAGACTTTAAAATGTCTCATCTTTGACTTCTTAAGGTTTGTCAAGATTGTGTAGTCTCTATGGAGGCATTGTAGCCCTAACGTCCTGAAAGAGGGTGGGTACAGATTAGATATTGGAAAGAAATCCTTCCTGGTGAGGGTGATAAGGACTTAGTTACCCAAATAAATTGTGGATTCCCCATTCCTGGAAGTGTCCAAGGCCAGGTTAGACAGGGCTTAGAGCAACTTGGGTAGGAGAAGGTGTCCCTGCCATGGCAGGGAGTGGAATGAGATCAGCTTTAAGGTCCTTCCAACCAAACCAGTGATTCCGTGACAGTTCTGCAACTGAAATGTCTAGAGTATTTGATACAACATCCGCTTTGGGGCCAGGGCACATCCCATCCCTTTTTTATCCTACTAGATCAGGCTACTTAATAAAGACATAAATGAATGCAAATAGTGGCAAGATACAGAAACACTGTTGACTATTTGCTATTAAAAATATACTAATCAGGGAAAAAAACAAAAAACAAAGCCCAAACTATCCATTCTGGAGCAGTGGGGCTCAAATCAGCCACCAAAGTGAAATGCTGTCCTCATGCCATTGGCTGTTTGTACTCTTTGCTGCTCAGTCTTGTTTTTGATTCACCCTCAGCATCTGACATGTTGGAACTCCTCAGGATTAATAAATCTAACACTTCCCTGCCACTGAAAGGCTTTATCTCACCACGTACTGTAAGCAAACAAGTTTCAACATGAGAACCCTACCCATTAGTATGAGAGAAAGTGAGAAAAATGTGTGTTAGGGTAGCAAATGTGATGCCCAATATTCTCAAGGAAGGCTGGGAACAGAGCTTTTTCATTTTGAGGACTGTGCCTCATATTATGATAGCTCAGCTCATTATTTTTCAAGTTAATAGACTAATCAAAATTCCATAATCAAGGAGTCATACATAATTCCAAAATAAGAAGTGCTACACTTCTAAAGAACAAAATGTTCATAAAAATACTCTCACTTTATTATCTTTCAACCTTAAAAGCCATTAAAATAAAAATGAAAGGTCTGTTTACCTTTTAAGAGGGAATATTTATTAAAACATCTCACTGCTTACATTTTCTAGATGCTTGTTTTTCAAATTTTCATTAAATTTTTTATATAAAAAAGAACTTTTTACCCTTATATCTCAAATGAAACCACCATGTAGCACCATAGGGAAATATCAACTACCCTGTGAGATCACTATGTTTAAATGCACCAAAGCTACTTGACGAGCTCTCCTCCCAAAACCCAAACATTTTTAACTCATTTAGCCACTTCTGAAAATTTTGCGATTGTATATTTTTAAGAGGGATGAGAGAGACAATAGAATTTGGATCCCCTGATGGTGTACATTTGTGTATTGTTCTATTTTTTAAAAGCTGATACCCTAAACTAGCTGATAATCAGAATAATCTGTGCTTCAGATTGTTTTCCTTTTTGTCTTTTTTGTTATAAAAATCTCTTTTAAATAAACCAGTTTTGATTCTTGTAACAAGGCATATGAGTTGAAAACTTCCAGGTTTCTTTCAAGGAAATACCTGAACTAAGCCAATAATTCCTTTGGGAATAATTTATTTGATTAATTTTGCTATTTATCTGTTTATGAATTGTTTATACAGATGCTACAGCCATAGGAAAAATCAAACCCTGCTGCAGTGGAAATAGGGAAAAATTGCTAAAATATCACAGATTAAAATCAGAATTTCGGTAAATTCTTTACATCAGCTCTACAGACTTCTGTAGCTGGAACATGATTTCGATACATATCTCTTCAGTGGCTGAAGGTACTAAGACTTATTTTCTAGGGGAAAAAAAAAGTGAAAAAATTTACGTTTTCATTTAGAACTGCAGATTTCTTTCCTTTTCATTTAACGTCATAGAATCACAGAGCTTGAGCTGATACAGGTCACCATAAACTCAACTGAAACCACAGTGATAATCCAGCCAAGGAAAAACAAAGCTCCATATGTGTCATGGTGCTTTACACATCATGTATTGGCCACCAAGCTTTCATCAGGTTGGGAAATGTTAAGCTATGGATTTGATCCCCACTTTTTTATGGGCTTTTCTACTTCTGCAAGTTACAAATTTTAAAAGAATATTGAGAACACTTAGGCAAGAAAATAATACAAATCTAGATTAAAAATTAGGCAAGAGCCACAGAGTAACTTTCTCTGGCAACTAAGGGTTGCATGGTGTCTTGGTTTAGAATGACAGGTGTCTGCCAGAGAAAGCTGGAGCTTCGCTTGGAATGGAGAATGTAAACCCCCTCCCTCCAAATTATTATAATTTTGAAATTAAGGGGCTTTTAGGCAAATATAGGGGAATAGAAATAACAGTTCTTTACTAGGAATATTAAAAATACAAATATAGTGGTACAAAAAAACCCCAAGCAAACAACAACAAAAAATTTCTAGAAACGCTGCCAGAGTCAGAATTTGACCTGACACTCTGTTGGTCAGGGTGTTGGAAGCAGTCCAAAGTAAGTCCTCCTGGAGTGACAGATGTGGTTCTGTTGGAGTAGAAGATGATCCTGTGGAAGGGTCCAGTGGTGGTGAGATGGGTTAGTCTTCCTCTGGGGAATCCAGTGGAAAACAGGCTGCCTTGGTGTTCTGAATCTCTGGTTTTAGCCAGGTAGGAATGGTTGGCTCCTCCCACTGGGTGGAGCATCTCACAATGGGATGATGTAATGTTTTCAGTCATGTGGTGTGCTGTAATGGCCCATTACCAGAAGATATCCCCCAGAAGGAGGACAGGTTGTGGAAGAGATAAGGAACTGCCCCACCTGGTTTTTACAGCTGGCCATTATCAGAAGGCACCCGCCCCCTCTTTCCCAGAGTTATGAGGAATGGGTAATACAAGACAAAAAGAAAAACCTCCTCAGCCAGTTTCAAGAGATGGTAAATACACACTTTTGGTTACATATTGCAACCCAAGACACATGGGCACACAAGAATTGGATAAGCATCTCCCTAGTCTGCATTTTACAGACTCCCCAGTCTGCATCTCCTATTGCTGCATTTTGCTGAAGCTCTCTGCATTTCTCTGGAGGTTTTACTACTTAATTCCTATCCTATGCATTGTTGCCTTTCAGTTTTTGATATTTAGTTTCTGGTCATGTTAAAAACAAGTTTGCCTGGAAATGTGGAAGATTCTTCACCCTTAAAATCCTCATCCATTCTCCTGAGAACCCCTGGTTTATCAGAGGTAACACCTACTCTCTATTCTGTATAAAACAAACAGAAAGCTGAATAATAAATCCTGGATATTGAATAGCAGAATATCAAGTAAATAAAGGTGCATTTAAGGTTTAAAGAATAGAGTATCTCCTTTCTACTCAGCAGGCAACAGACACTTTTCCAAATATATGTGGCAGCATACTCCGAGGAAAAAATATGGCCTTGAAGGAGAAATTCTGTCAAAAAGGTATTTTGGTATTGAAGTGATCAAAGTCTTAACAGGATACAAAGGTTTAAGTGGGCTGAAAGAAAAAACAGATAGTAATATTTTGTAAGATAGAAGATAATCTATAATGAGGATTGTTTTATGGCATTAAATAGTATGACAGACTGACAAAATACTATTCGCTGAAGGTAGTCAGTAAATTGGTCCCATTGGCACTATGAAAATGTTTTAGTGATGATGATGATGTCATCTGAAAACATTCTGGATGTTCTCAGGCAAATAGATACTAGGTAAAATGATGTTGCATTTGAAGACAGAGGAAGTTTTGCTATTGGCTTCAAGGAGCTAGGAATTCATTCAGGAAATCTCACAACCAAACTTCAAACATGAAATAAATCTGACTCTTTTTAGAGCAGTTTATTACCACTGCAATTTCCCTTCACACAATTATCCCAATTTACATCACTTTACACAAGGAAAACCTTATAACTCAACCCATAATAGGCTGTACATACCTAGTCCTGAGCAACATCTTAATCCTACCTGTGAGCTCTTCCCAAGCAACGTTACAGGATGTTTTGCCTGGCATCCCTAGAAGAGGTGCCATAGCTGTCTACATGAAGTATATTTGCATGATTTAATTAACAAAAATATGGTAATTATTACTGATGCTTATTACCATAAGGTAACATTATACAGCTCCTAAAAATACAACTTGAGTAAAAACAAACACATCTTAAAAGTTTTGTAGGAATCTAATGTATTAAAAGTAGATACTAATGGAAAGCTATAATAATTCACCATTCTCTATTTAGTTGCGTCCTGCTGGGGTGATACACTGGATATCTATGATCACATGGTGTTATAATGAAGGAAATAATGTGATCTGAATAAAAAGTTCAAATCCTACATGCACACATATTTCCAGCATTATCCTAGAAAGTCTTAATTGCTTGTCTCCCGTTTTTTATATGTGAAGATAATATTTAATTTACTTTACAAGACTATTATGCAATTGAACTAATGTCCACTAGAACTCTGCCTAAGGCAAAAGGAGTATTGCACAAATTCACATCTGACTTAGGAGGAACTGAGCCTTTTAAAGGAAAAAAAAAAATCAGACATCTCCCACTCCAAATTCTCATAGTTTGATATTAAAAACGTACCTGGAATAGAAACAATCTGAGATTCACAGGGCTGTCAGCTTGATACCAATGGGGTAATCAAGGGCCCCAACACATGTACAGCTCCTATATAATTTATTCAAAACCGGATTATATAAAGTAGAGGAATTAAATTTGCTGATGGTGCAAAAGTGGAACCAAAGACAGGTAAGGGAAGGGCTGAAGTCAGAACTCGGCCAAAATCAGTAACATATAGAGAAACTCACTAGCAGTGGTTCAGCAAGTTTGATACACAGATCCTAGAGATAACAAGATAACACAGAGAACACTACAGAAACTAAGTCAAATGCCACAAAGCGGGAACAGAGGATAAAATTTACAGTAAAAGCTACCTGAACAAAATCCCCAAACTGCAATCAGAATGGTGCTGATTCTTATTCATGTGTTGTCCCTCCCATTCTCCTTCCTATGTGAAAGGACTCAAGTGACTATTATAGATCCTGATTCTAAGCCCTTAAAACAGTCAGACTGTGTACAGAGGTTTCATGACAATTAGAACCAGCAGCTCAAATTTCTGTTTGGAAATGAGCAACATTGGAGGAGTTGATCAAGAACTGAAATAAGCCCATGACTTCCCTGGGAATACTGAATGAGAACAAATTGCAGGTTTCAGCCTGGCAGATTAGAAGATTTGAGGCTGTAGCTCCAGCTGATGCAGAAATGTATTTTTATCAGTTTTTATGTGGTACCTTGCCTTCTGCTTCCAGATTGCTGCATTGTGAAAAGCAGCAAAGCTAATTACCTTCACACCCTCTCTCATCTGGAGCAGCACTTCCATGGCAAGTGCCACTGCCTGAGTGTGGATAACAACCAGAGGGGTCTCTAAATCAGTGGGACCTCTGCAGCCATGACCTAATTTATGGATGGGTCAGTGTGTGACCACTGAACACTGAGGAGGGGGACAGTTCCTAACCTGAAAGGCAACCCAAGCCCAAGAAACAACAAAATTGGTGCTGGGGGCATGCAGAGTTACAGGCAAGAAATTCACCCATAATAAAAATCAATAGCACTCACAGTCCTCAGTGAGCATAGCACTTTTGAATATTTAACCTAGGTCTACTCCCACTTGGGTATGATTTTCATATTACCTGCTCTTGGCTCACTCTGCTCCTGCTGAAATCAATCACTGTTTTTCTCTGATTTCAGGAGGAATGGAGTTGGTTCACTGCTGAGGTCTTTACCAATTACAATTGTCCTGCATAAAAAAAATTAAAAATTAAAAATATTAAGTGTAAATCTATTGAGACCTTTGTAAAACTGTACTACAATATTTTTCTTAAGGACTCTGGAATTCTTTTAGAGACTGCAAAAAAGGGTAATTTTCTGTTCTTACATTCCCCAACAAAATTAAACATTTTGAAAACACAGAAAATATACTGAAGAGTGTACAAAGGTGATATTTACAGCAAATCTAAGTCAATCACACATATTAGTAATATCAGTTATGCAAGGCAAGGAAAATTTGAAAAACACAGGCAAAGAATAAAGGATAATATGTATATTATGCAAATAATAATTTTCCCCACAAATGTAACAACTATAAAATTTAACCTGAAGCTATATTAATCCAGTTCTTATAAAGAACTGATGTAGCAAATAGAAGAAAACTGATAACAATGATACTCTCATTAGCAGACCTGGGTAGCAAATGATACAACTTTTCATGTTGAGTTAATTAATTTATTCCTCCTGCTGAGGAAAAACAAAAATCAGTTTGGGGCAGACTGATTCTATTGACTTTGAGTTAAATTAAACTTGCTGTAAAGGTAAAGTGGCAAAGCTCAAGTTATCCTGGTATGATCATGAGATGGACACTGATTCAGAGACTCATGTGAAAAAAGCTGATCAATAAAATTTAAATAATGCTAAGAAAGGGAATCCAGGAGTTTGAGAGGGATCACACAACAATAAAAGACTCCAGTCAAGGTCAGCTTAGGTCCAGGACAGTACTGAAACTGAGGTGCTTGACTGCTCACCCCTCCTTGTCCCTTCTGATCAGGAGTGGATCAGCACCTCTTTACTTTCCCCAAAAATTAAAAAAAATAAAAATTAAAAAAAAAATCAAAAATCAAAAATCAAAGAAATCACTTTCCCCAAAAATCAAAAAAACCTCTTGGGAGTTCAAATTGCTCCATTTCCATGTGTGGTGTTTTTTTGAGGGGTCAGTAGTTTGGTTGTTTTATTGTTGTTTTTCAGAGCATATTTTCTTTAATTTAGGTGGACTCCAAGCTTTTTTCTTTGAGTGGAAATTGTTAATAGCACAGACATGCTCATCTAAATGAAGGTTGTTGGGAGAGAGTTGTGCATATTTCTGCAGAAATGAATTGAAAATAAATCTAATTTCCTCCTTCCTCTTGCTGTTCATTGCTATACCTCAGAGGCCTGACTGCTCCTCACAAGTGTGGAGAAGGACTCGCTGAACTTAAGTTTCTCAGGAGTGACAACACAGAAGTGCTTTGCCAGTGACCCAGACTTGCAGAGCAGTAAAGAATTCACTTCACAGACTTGGACCAGATGGCTGCATGTCAGAACAAGGTAGTGCAGCTTTTCTGGAGCAGAAGGGAGAGCAGGAGGTAAGGCACAGTCCAGACTGCTGCTGAGCAATCAGCTCCATGAATGAAGTTTAGTTCAGGTTTTTAATCCAAAAATTAATCAGGATATATGGACTATTTAATAAATTTAAACACATTGCAACATACTTATTTTTTTCCCTAAATTTTATTCAATTTTTGCCCTATTCTCTATGGTTCTTTAAGAGGTTTCTTTGCAGGGCTGACATTTAGGGTGACATCTCACTGTACAGCATTAGGGACAGATCCTCACACCCCTCAGTCCTGGATCTGGCAGCTTTCCTCCCTCATACAATTTCAGGCTCCCTCAGTCAGACATCATCAGAAATTCCCTTGATTCAGAGCACCTCCAATTGTGCTGTGCCCGCCTCAGCTCTCAAATTCCATTTCATTGGTTTAACACTTGCATTCTTAGCAGACTATGTGATCAAAACAGAATTTTTAAAAAGTGGGCTATTCAAATGATTCAATTTTTTAAATTATAAACGTATTTTACACACAAACACTTTAGCTGATGAAAAATTTTGTTTAGTGCTGTTCATGGATCTAAACTATATGAGGCTTTTAGCGTAGTGAAGACAAAAGCTGAAGGAAACCAAGTCAGCAGGGCTTTTCCCTCCTGGATTGCAAAAGAACATAGACCTCTTAGGTAATAAATTTAATTTGACAGCTGCTAAAAAATTTACCAAGCTTGACAGCATGTACAGAAAGCAAAATAGGACAGAGAACTGTGTGGGTCTCCCTGCTAACACCAAAGAAAAACTGTTTATTTAAAAGAAATTATATTTAATTATTTTTGTTTGGTAAGCTTCAAATGATAGTTTTGATCACTACAATCTGCTCTCCACAGATACTATTTTTTGTAGTAATTTTGTAGGCAATGTATTCTTAAGAATAAACGAGTGTTAAGTTTGAGCAGGCACTGGGTTGTATTTGGAATATAAAATACACTGTCTAGTCAGGAGAAATAACTTTTTCCTTTTCAGACTAAGATAAAGAAGAAAAACAGTGCTTTGATGATTTCTGCAATGAATTTGGAGAAATGACTGAGGAATTCCAAGCTTCTCAGAGTTTCACTTTCAGCTACAAAAGATTAGTTTGATTTTGAACATCTATGGATGGGAATCCATCTCACTTTGCTCCCTAATGCTTCCAAAGTGCTAATGGGAGCACAAAAGACTCTGGTGGTTCAACACAAATGAAAACAAATTGCAGGAACTGTGCCGAAGTAGGAACTGACACTGCTGCATGTCAGATGAGAGCCAACTGTTTATTCCACTGGTGCTTGGGGCCGTGGCTGCATTGATTTGTTGGATCTGCATTAATATTGCTGATCTCATCCCAAAGCCTTGGTTCCATCAGCTCTGGAAGGCAATAACCCCATGTATTTTAGGGAGAACATGTGCTGTGGAGTAAAGCCTTAAATGGGATTGAATGAAATAAATGAATTTTGCATGGCTGGAATTGAAATGGGATTTTGAACAGAAGAAAAGGTGGTAACTCACTGCTGTCCCAAAGATCATACATAAGGTGACAGAAGAAGGTTTCTTCATTATGCAAAATAAACCTTAATTTTTAATCACCTTTGAAACATCACTTCCCTTTGATGCTTGTTTTTTTGTATGCTCCAAGTGAAACCTTTTAAAAGAATTATGGCTGCAAAGTGCCATCCAGAGCAATATTTCTGTCACACCTTAAGAGGGCACTGCAGAATGCAAAGGGACACAGCAGGAATGGGGAATGTAGCAAGTTTCTTGTCAGAGTTCACAGGAAAATTTAACTTCTGATCCATAAGAGAGATTTGTTCTCTGGCTGATAGGAGATAAATCATACCCAGCACTGCAGACCAAAGTATCCCAGACAGATCATCTGAGCATCTTAACCATTCTTCATCTACTTTCAGAAACTGGTAATTAATGGCATATAAAAATTCACTTTACTACACATGCAAGTATCGTATATTCACTGTCTCATCATGAAAAATTATTGTTTTCAACATCCCTCAAGGATGAAAAATGTGTTCACATGAACCATTTTTCCTAACTAAAAACATGCTAAAAATGACAATTTCCTCAGATCCCAAGGCAGATCAATTTCAGTCCTAATTGTGGATTATTCTGGAAAAATGCCATTTTGAAGATTTTTATTTTCCCTTAAAATTATTCAATTCCTTTAAAATTTTAAGTGGAGAAAGAGTAGTGATTTTATCAAATAATCTTATTTCTCACTTTCTTATATGTCTGAAGTTATCAATGAATGAAGGAAGACTTTCCAATGTATCTCCTCGAGCAATTTGTGCTGATAAAGAATTATCTGAAACAACTCTAGCAAAACATCTAAAACCTATGTATTTTCAGACGGTGAACTGGATGATCAGAAAAAGACACTCTGTAGAACAATTTTTTAAAAAGTTATTTTAACACAGTAATTGGAATATGTTCACAATTTTTTTCCCTGGTACCGTTTCCATTCTTCCACCCCATAAGGCTTCCTTGACTTCAGAAATGCATTTCCATTAAAGAAGAAACCATTTAGAACATTTAGCACAAACCCCAAGTTCTGTGCTACTATGGGAAGGGTTTTGTCCTTAGTGCCCAACAAGTGTTGTTATTTTTGTGCCTTTCATTTTGCATTTGTAGTGGCAGACCCTGAAGAAATTTCTGGAATCATCACTCTATCTCAGCACTGTCCCAGCTGTAACTGTGTTGTCGTCTTTGAAGTAGAGGGCAGAGTATTTTTTTCCAAATAAAACCACCTTTCAATCTTATTCCTGGTTTTTCACAGATTCTGGGGGTGATAATGTATTCTGGAATCATGAACTCCAAAATGTACCCTTTATAATGTGTGTGTGGGGTGATAATTACTTGGGATTGAAACAAAAAATTATAAAATATAACATCACATGCTGTAAGAAGAAGAGAATAAATCAGTGGACAAATTAAACAATCAGGGCTTAAGGATCAGCAGCTGGAAATTCTGAGTGAATTTAGGAAATTAGCATTACTATGAGCAACATGGCCTTTGAGATGGTGTTGTGGGGATGCAGGAATTGTTTTATAGGTTTTAGCTATGAGTATAGGATAGTTTCTATTGTAATTTTAGTGTAGTTTTAGTTACCCTGTATGGGCCTCCTGCTTTGGAATTTGTTCCTATCATAAGTTGATAAGGGTTTCTATGACAACTTTGGTCTCTGCCCAGAGACTGCTTCCCATTGGTCCTTTTCCCCTGGCCCATCTTTTTTATGTATTCTTTCTCCCTCTGTCCATCACGGAATTCTTATCTCCAAGGTCCAGAACCTTCGGAGAAGATTCGGCCAGCAGTTGGCAGATCCCCTAGAGACCACTCCCCAATTTATTTTGGATTTGTCAGTGTTTAGGTAATTCAGTTGGCATTTGTTGCTTTGCTTTGTTTTATTGGTTTACAGCTTGTATCCACCCCTTGAACTTCTCCTGGACAAAAACCCCCTGCAGCCCAGGTTCGGCGTCTCTCTGGAGGCATCAGACCGGAGGCAAAGGGGAATAAACTTCTGTTCCCCGGTTGTCTCTGAGAGTCCCCTCTTTCAAGCCACGGCTGTGACAGTGCAAGTCGAGGTGCTGCAGAGCCAAGAACTCACAAACAGGTTCTGTTGAGGCGTATCAGAGCTGACCGGGTGGCCCAGCTGAACACCGGGCTGACTGGAGAAAGATACACACCGCAACAGGTGCAAACAACCACTTTAAAAAACAACTCTGATACAGAAGCAGAAATATGAAGAGAAACCCCAACAGTCAAAGAAATGAAGAGAATTTGGAATTAGACATGAAAGAAGCACCTGGGCTGTGTGAAATTAGTCAGACCAGCACTCAATGGACAATTTCCCATGGGCAAGAATTGATGCTGCACTATTTCCTTGGGTGTCTGCTCTGCACATATCTCCTGGCCCAGACGTCATCGGCAGAGGGAGGCATTTTGTACGTGATTCAAGACATCCATGAGTCAACCAAAGGTCCTTAAATCCTCCTTGGGAAGAAAGGACTTTCCTTCAGAGAGCCAGTCTCATCAAACTGAGTAACAGGTGGCAGTGGGAGGCATTAAAGTGAAAATGTCATGAGACAAACTGTTCTCAAGGGACTCCCACAGCAGTTTTCAACATGAAGCCATATAGAGCAAATTCCTCAGCCCCTGTATGACTGCACTTCAGGATTCCTGGGCTCAGAAGACAAGCCTCTCTAGGGGTTAGAACCCAAGCATCAGAGAAACAAGTGCCTGGTGAGGTTCATTAATCAAAGTCTGCTTTGCTTTCAACTTTCGGGTGGTAACCACAGCTTGAGGTCACCTCTGGAGAACTTAATCTTATAAACCCTGACAAGCACATATCTTGTCAGGGCTAATCTCTGCGGGTTTGGGCACGTTATCCATTACAGCTGTTATCCAGCATAATCATTTCTTGGCAAAGCACATCAGAGCATCCTCACTGGTGCACACACAAACTGAAGGACACCATCTGCATTCAGACTGGACAACAGTCACCTGAAGGAGTCAGAGGCGGAACAGTCCCTGTCTGCAGCAACAGGCTGCTTTTACGAAAGTCTGTAAGTTCACAGTTACACAAGAAAACTCCTAACTCAACAATGCTGCTGAACACAAAAAGATTTTTATCTAGGTTATAGATCTGTGACTCATGAGAAAAATCAATATCTACACATCACTTAATTTCAAACTTCTAAGAGAGGAATATGTAATTTACAAGGAGTAATTCCCCTATAAAAACAGCCACTTTACATCAACTATGATTTTTCCACATTTACTCATTTTTATGGTAAGCATTGTTTTTCCTGTATTTTACACATACCTGTAAGATCCATGAATATACATATATTCACATACATATAGAAACAAGCAGTAAAAGAAAATCCAGACTAGATATCTGATGTAATAGTTTTTCTTAATGCTCACCACTTTCCCAAAGAGAAGGAAATGTTTTGAGTGTCCCTTTAACATCAGCTTTTATTCAGTTCATCTGAAGGTCAATGGGAACTGAGTGACTCCAGCAACCTGAGAAGGACATTTAGCACTTTACAGGGCTGTAACTTGTAGCTATTTATATAATTAAATGGGGCAAATTCTATAAAGTCCAGTTTCACTAAAAGGGTCTGCTCATGAGAGGTGCTGAGTGTGCTTACTGCTAAGGAGACACTGACTTCACGATCATGGACAGTAGTGTTGGTACTTCTGCCACCAGACTTGTGCTGGTCCAGCACTGTCCCTTCCTCTGTTACAGCTCATATATTAAAACGACAAGCCCAAATGTACCAGGAAAGCAATTTCTTTCACAGTGAGCCTACAGAATTAAACAAGGATTTGCGACCCTGGATTTTCGGATAAAATAGATTTATGATCCTTGAAGGTATGTCAAAACTTCTGTAAGCGCTGGTAGCTGATGTGCACCAGGTCCACACTGGATCCTTGCTGTACAAGGCCACATATTCCCTTTTCTGTCTGACTCCACTTCCAGGCCCAACACCTGTGTTCCTCAAAGGTTGGGAAAGGTTTTCTGTATTCAAAGAGCAGAATACGACTTACATTCCTTTCTGTTTTTTAATTCCCTTGGCTCATAAATTGTACATGGGATGATACTGGCACAAAAGAAATTCTTCCACTTTATGGTCATACAAGGCCTTCATTGTGAAAGAACAACTCTTAAGCAACAGCACATAGAGGAATCCTATTCTAGCATCCTAAATTAAAAGGCAGGGTGATGGTTGTTGTCAAGCACAGGCATCACTTTTGCTTTTTCACTACAGGCTTCTTTATGGCCACTGAGCAGTGGAAGGACAACAAAGGATCCCTCAGCAAACATCTGGAAATTAAATTTGCAACCTAATAGAAGTCCCCAGCTTTGAAAAAGCAATTCTCTTCCTTGCATTGGGGAGCAGCTTCTGTCAGGCACCTGCTCTTCTGCAGACAGAGCTTTCATGAAGGTTTAGTGGCACTGTCAATGATGAAAAATGGCCAAAAAGCTACTCTGGTTTAACTCTGCTGTGTTTTGCAGTGCCTCTGAACAAATTGCTGAAAAGGATGTGGCAGGCACTATTCAAACAACTGCTTTCTCAGTAGAAGGAAGTGTTTTGAGGACACAGCATATCTAAATAATTATTTTGGTGTAGACAGCCTTGCATTTCGCTGTCAGTTAAATACAGTTAACAGGCTACAAACAGCAAAAGAAAGGGGGAAAAAACCAACAAACCACCACCCCCTGAAATGGTTCCCACTGTTTAAAGATAACAAGAATGAGATTGATGCCTACATCTTCCAGAAACAAGGCTTTATGTCTCAGATTTATATGGTAGTGATAATGGATCATACTCCCAGGACTGCCCAGAAGCACAGAGCAGCCTTAAACAGTTACCTGTAGATTCCCCCAGAGTTACAGATTTCTCCAGATGGAAAAAATTCTTTTGACCTTCCCAACCTTTTCATTTTCTTTTTTACATTTTCTTTTTTAGTGCATATAGTACTTTTGCATGTGGTATTTTTGTTTCTCTCAGACAGAAAGGAAACCTGCCAAAATTTATAAGTACAAAATATTTCACATCACCCAGACTGTCCTGCAAGAGAGACAGTATGTGCTTTTCTCTGAATTTAATGTATAAATTTCAGCTGATTTTCTAGCTGGATCTATATGTGTGTGTCTAGATATATGTTTATTATTATCTCTTTTTTTAAAACTAAGGTTGCTAGGCTAAAATGCTAAGAAATCAGATGTGGTTTATGCAGCTGTGTTGAGGAACAAATGGAGTAGCCTGTTTTCCTCAAATTGTAATTCCCTGCTTTGTTGACACGAAACAGCACCTGATGCTTCTTTGGGATCTTTGCTGGAGACTAAGAACAGATTTGTTTAAAAATGTCCAGTTTTTCCCCTTCTATGATGCTGCTGTTGGTCTTTTGATATCTACAGTTTAATTAACTCCTTTTAACTTTACCTGAAAATCCTTCATGTCTCATTTACACCTCCTGCACAGAAAATTTGAGTCAAAAATATTTCTGCAGCCATAGAGAAGACCTTAACAAGAGCACATTGAACCTGAATTGCATCTCTGAGGCATCTCTTCCTATCCTTAGAAAAACCTCCACTTAGATACTTCTGGGTCTTCAAATTGGCCTTAGATACTTCTGGGTCTTCAAATTGGCTGTCCAAAATATTTAAGCTGGATATTACAAGTAGTATAAAATAGATAATATGCCTACTGTGCTATAGACAACACATTTAATTAATCCCATACTGGAGTGAAACCACATCTCCCCAGGTGAAATGTCCCAATCTTTGGCCAAATGAGGTTGGTGAATTTTTTCTTTTAAAAATAAACTGGATTTATAAGAATGAAAGAACATTATCATGCTTACCTGCAATGCCTATTGCTGATCTTAATGGCCATTATATGAAACCATCTATGAGAAGCTACAAGATGTAGACAAGAAAGAAAACACAAAATAACAGGAAAAAATGTCAAAATTGTAACACGAGGCAAAAGTAGTGTTCAAACATTAGACTTAGGTGAGCGTCAGATTTATTTTAGAACAGAATCTCCAAGAGTTTACCACAACACCCCTACTGCCCTAAACCCCATGCTATAGAAAACCCTTAAACAGTCTATTGCAAAAAAAATAAATGGAAATTATCTGATGTAGTCTAAAATTAGTATTTTAAATAAGGATTAAGGCATAAGCAACTTCTGAAGGTATTTTTATGTAAATGAAACCTTTTAAACTCTTTATGGCACAGGTTGAACGCATGGCTATCCTCTCAGCATTTTGCCAAACCAAAAGGCTGCTTGACTTTGGAAAACAAGCCTCTGGAGCAAGATGCAGCTAAAAACAAATATTTTTTTAGTACTTCATTACACAGTTTTCTGTCTTTTGCAATACTGCAGTTTGAGAGGTCAAACCAAGTTCAGACAGCAATGGAGCAATTTCTGCTGAAATCCTGGTGTCCTGGATGACACCATCACAGCAGAGTGTGCAGGGGAATTTAAGAAGGATGAACATTAGTGAAAACACTGATGTTAAACTAATATTGAAAGCATTGAAAATGTATTGTTTTATATTGCTAGGGAAAGCCAGGGAGGTAAAGGACCAGGAGTTATGATCATCTCAGCTGAGAATCTCCAGTGTTCACTGAAGTCACACTTCAATATCAGCTTCTCTTCTAGCTTTCACCTAGGATTACCAGTGCATTTTATTAGTTTAGAGCCTTCGGGCTTATCCAGCCATCAACTCTAGAGCAACAGATTCCTGCCAAAGGAGAGCATATATCTGCCCAAGTGTGTTAATTCTGGGCTCACGGAAATAAAGGGAGGTTTTGCTGCCAGGAGCACAGTTCACTGACAGACTACTGCCTTTTGACTCTGCATTGATTATCAATACATTCAATCACAGAAAGTAATTAGTGACACCCTATTCTTCAAACAGATATTTTGCCCTGTATCCAGTTACCAGACCTAATTTTTTTACAGTGAGATTACAGGAGAATTGTAATGCTGCATCTTAATATCTTTATTATCTCCCTGCTAGAGAAGTACCTGCAGGCCCCAAGGAGAGCAACTGGAACATTTCAAACATTGCAGACCTGCTTACAATAAAAGCTACTTTCTTTGGGAACAAGGACAGAATTTTTTTCACAAACTTTTTTGAGGAAAAACCCATCACGACTCTCAGCTGCACTAGGACAGAGTATTCTCCTTCAGTCCAGGACAACAGCAGAACAAAAACTAATATAGAAAAACTGCCACTTACTCAATAACTTCAATTTATAAACTACTCTTGGGGACTTACTCTGGAACTCTGCTCACTAAATATTAATTTCAAGCATGAAAATTAATGAATAAACTAATATCCTTAAGTCCTACAAAATAAACAGGAGGGCATAGGCTACTGTGTAGCACTATGATGCAATAATCTGGTCTGACTAAAAATATTTCTCCTCTTAGATTGTTTCAGAACACAGGTGCTAATGAGATTTTATGGTCCAAGCCAAATATCCTCATATCAATTTTCTTATTTCTAACATGAAATTATGAATAATGTTTTTTTCTCAGTATCTCAAACTAATTCCCTTTTATAAGGAAAAATGTGAATAAATCCAAATATTAATTTTAAATTTTTTTATTTATCTTTACTTGCAAAAAACCTGACATTGACTGCACTAAGTGTCCTTAAAATAAAATTTAGCTCTGTGTTAGAAGTAAAATTGCATCTTTAATTTGTAACAGTCTACCATGTATATGGAAAAATGGTTGCAAGACAATAAAATGGCTAAACTAGGAACTGCAAACTTTGTTAGTATGAACATACACAACCCCAGTTTTGTTTACAGAATATTCAACAAGAAAGTCTTGTCTTTGGAGTACAGACATCCAGGATCCTGATTTTCACAGCTGGTGCTAGGTAAATTGGAACCAGTGAAATCAACTGGCTAAATTCGAAAAATCTGAGAGTATGAACAGCCTCTGTGAAAATAAATCTTGCTCACATATAGAGAATGCATATTTTCAAAGATATTCCAGAGTTTTGACAGCATGAGCTGCTGTTTGTATATTTTTTTCCTCCTTCCCATGGAAAAGGCAGCAATAAACATGCAGTAATAAACCCTAACACCAAGGTGTTCTCAGGAATAACAGATCATCTGCCTGACTATGAAAATAAGCTCAATTTAAATGCCTTGCTTTTTTCCAGCCAAGCAAATGATGCTAAGTCATTCAACTCTCACATCCATTTACAAAAACAATTATAAGAAGCAATAGCATATAAATCTCTTAAGCCCCACTGTATCTTCCAATCCTGATATAAAAAACAAATGCCTGCCTTGTGAAAACGATGTTAAATAATTCTTCTTATGGGCACCATGCAGGGAAATGAAAGAACTGTAGCTTTAGGCACATTTTGCACAGTGCTGTGTTTGCCTGTCTTCCTGAATAGGAGTTAAGAGTACTGGAAATATGCACATCAGCATTTTTTCCCACTTGAAATTGTAGAGCCAGCAGAGGTTTACCTTTTATTCAAATGTGTTGTCATGGGACAGGGGAGGAGTAACTGACCTGTGAGTCAGTAACAAAATTTTTGAAAAACCAGCTAAATATTCAAAAATTAAGCCTGAACCCATCAAATGCAGTGTTTTGGTTAGAAATTCTCTGAAAAGCAGAGGGTGGGAAAGGTGAATTATAGATAGATTGAAAGATACTCCCTGTTCTTGTCCCTGGAATTTACTTTTTTTTTTTTTTTTTTTTTTTTTTTTTTTTTTTTTTTTTTTTTTTTTTTTTTTTTTTTTTTTTCTGGTACCAACAGACATCACCCACCACCAAGATCCTGTGATATAAACATACTGTAACTACTTTCCATAGGTGATTTGGAGCTATTAGAGAGCATTTTTGTATATATTGCCTTTGACCCAGCACATGAGCGCATGACCCTTACTGAGAGAGAGATAAGCCCTGCTCTCCTACATCCAGGAGCATCCAGCAGCTGAAAATACAGTGGCTGTCATGCAATAAGAATACATGCTAATTAAAACAAAAATTGAGGCTGCCTTTATGGAGAGACATACTGGAAGGCTGAGAGGACTGGCTTTGGATGTGCAGACGTCCTGCTAGAGCCACTCAGAGACAGCCTCCCTTCCACAAGCAGCTATCTGACCAAATTCTGTACAGAAACCAGAAGAGCTTCGCCAGCTGTCAAAGGATGAGGCTTTGTCACCATTGCCTGTGTAAAATTCCTGGCAACTTCTCCTCAGTGTTTCCCCAGAGATTCTCTGCTTTCTGCTTGTGCTGTGTTCCTGTCCTTGTCTCAGACTTTGATTTTGAGTGGATTTGCAGGCAAATACATATACTTTTTTGTTTTGTTAATTTTGCTTCCTCTAGGAGCTCGGCCAGAAAGGCTGATCCAATCATGTAACACCATGAAATAACTTTGAGAATAGGTGTCTTTTCCATTTTATAATCTTGTTGAAACAGGGCTTGCTGCTCAGAGGAATACAGGAAAGTGAGCAGACCCACCCCACCAGTGTCTGAGAGCGTTAGGTGCTTCTGCTGAAAAATTCATTATGATTTCCCAGGGACTACCTGATGTGGTGTGCCCCAGGTTCCCCTGTGTTCCCCACTGATGGTATGTCCCAAAAGTTGACCCAACCTCCCCCGTCTGTCAAGGATAACCCCATCCCTCTCATCTAGAAAGTTCTGTGCCTTTCGGTAGTTGGTTGGTGTTTGGCTTCTGTATTCACCCCTTTGAAGACCTCATTGGTCTGTATGTTTATGCCACTGCCTGTAATCCCCGCCTTCCTGGATCCCATTGGTTAATGTTCTGTACCTCCCCATGTTTCACCCTCTGCACGACAATCTATGGTGGTCTTCTTTCTCTGCTCCCTTGAGTGTAGTGAAGTTTGCTGGAACGTCACAGACAGAGCTTCCCTCGCTTCCTTTGCTTGGATCCTTGGCGTCCCTGTGTCACTTACCCATTGTGAGGCTTGCCCCTCAGAGGTTCGGCACAGGCACTGCCTTTGCTTTGCCGTTCCCCACATTTGCTGTAGACGGCTGTTAGCGTGACCCTGCACTAATAAAGGCATCCGCAATACCTGCAAATACTTACTCAGGCTCATTATAAAATACAGAGCTTGCAGAAGTTACTGTGTTTCATACACACACCATAAATGTAATTTAAAAATCACATCAAGGGTGTGGATGAGATTTTCAAGGTGAGATTTAAAACTCTAATGGAAGTGGAAAAAGAATTCAATCAGTCACAGCAAACCTTGTCAAACATCCTATTTTGCTATCTGCCATGTAAAAATATTCATAACCACTGCCTAATAAATGAACTCTAACATACATTAAAACTGTTCAACTGTTGAAGCAGATGTAAACACACTTAAGGTAAAATTTGCTGCAAGAGATGCCTCTGAAACTCCCTTTTGAGTCTTCTGAAATGCTTATATGAAGGACTCCTGTTGCTTTCAGTTCTCCATTTAATCGCAATATACTGAGACAAGAAATAATAAATTCATTTCAGCTTCCTGATTACTCCAGGCAAGCAGAATTAGTTTGGCCCATGGGTTTTTTCCCCAATACTTAGTTAAAATCCTGTTTTAAAGGGAAGTATTTTCTTTGTAGTATTAATCTTGGTTTATTCTTCTATTTGAGCAATATTAAACATCATAAAGGATACAATTAACTAAATGCTGAAGAGGTTTCACAGCTGGTGGGGCAAAAATACATATTCCTGACACACTTTAAATGCTCTATTTGGTGATGGTCCTGTGTAGCTCCCTCAGGACCAATTTAAAATTTACCATATCCTTTATTTGAAGGGTGCTTCTAAAATGCTTGCAGAGCTTACCAACCCATTTGGCTAATATTCTATTTTTCTCCGTTAGCTTTCCCAAAGACTTTCAGAACAAAGATCGATTTCAGAGTATCTCAGTATATCTTGGGAGGTATATCTGCTGCTTAGTTTAACTTCTTTGCCAGTCAACAGCAAAAACACCCATCAAACAGATATGGAGACAAGCAAAAGTAAAAAAATAAAAATCTCAGAACATCCTTTAGTGTTTCTTTACTGGAGACTCAGCTTTGCTCATGTGCATAGTGTGTTTATACCTGGAGAGCATTTAAGACTCTCCCATGCCTTACTTTGTTACTGCTGCTTTCAGGTGCAGCAAGCCTGAGCTTCCTCTGTTAAATATTTTTGCAAAGATTGACATGACATTAGCAGTGATTTATTGTCAAAATAAAAGAAATGGCTGTTGAGAATGAAGCCCTGTAGCCACCCTGAAGCTGAAGTGTGCAGTTATCTGGACAAGCTCAGAAAATGACCTTTTTTCCTCCCCTCTCTTCTTTGCAGACCATTCTATGTTTGGCTAAAGAGATCTGTACTCAGAGGCAGATGCCAATAAACACACTGAAGTCAAATACATCTGGTCACTGTTCCTCACCAGTAGGAATTTACTGTCTCATTTGCTCAGTTCTCATTCTGTTCTACACAGCACATGTGGAGAAGAAAGAGAACAGCAGAGCATCATTTTTTGGTGATTAGAGCCCATCCTGCCTCAAGGACAACACTTGGTCTTCTGTGCACTGGATGGTTTCTCCTGTGATGCACAAGAACCTGGGTATCAGTTTGGAATCTGCTTTTTTGTGTCAATTCAGCATATCTTATGCAAAGAGCTACAACAGCTGATGATCCAGGCAGATGCTTCCTACCAGAGGACCTACACATTTTGGAAATTCTTGGTACCTGGTCATTCATATTAATTTTGACCTGTGAGTTCTTCTCACATGTGTAATTCTCCTACCACTTCATGCAGGATGTTTTGGAAACCCAGGCTCACCTATTAGAGAGAGCAATCAAGTTCCTCCCTAATTAGCTCAGCATGAGACACAGATGGTGCCATTCCAGATGCAAATTCCTTCTTTGCTCTTAATACCATGAATGTTTGGAAAAAAATCCAAAGTTGCATCTAATATTTTCTCAAGTAACAGTTCAGATTCCATCAGACTGATGACCCTGATTTATCATTATTTGTGAGCAATAATGCTGTATTTACAAGGTCAAACCAATAAGTCAACATAGACTTTAAACTCCCTGCTTTTGAATTCCATACCAAAATCTCTCTTTTTTTAAAATTTTATTTATATATATAATTTAAAACTTCCTTCCCATAATATATAACATTCACTTGTGAAATAACGTGGTAGGACTTTCCCCCTACCACAGAAGAGCTTACGTGCAGCTGGTGTGGCAGCTTAGGACATTCTCCCCCCCCACTAGACAGAAAGAGAAGTGATGAGATAACCCAGGCCAGCCCACTGTCATGAGCCAGGTTGTTATTTCTTCCTCTGGTGCCAGAGTAGAACTCCTAATGAACAACAGGGCATGAAGACAGATGTGGAGAGATAAGCCAGGGATTTCTGACTGAAATATGACTTTTACAACTATAAAAGCGACACAAAATTCCACAGAGGTAGAAGCTCCCTACACACACCCTGGAAATGTGCAGGGACTTGTCCCATGAATTCGGACACTAATTCTGTGGATGGTCTCCTGGGGAATAGAGAGAAGGAATTGGATATGTACCCCATCATTAGTCCAGTGGTAAGGTACATTGACTCCTAATCTATACTGTTTCTTCACTAGCTGTAATATAGGTACCTTAACCATGCATGGTATGTTATCTACTAGTAGTGTTTCTTTTTTTTATCCTGGGTACTAAGTAATCTGTTCAGAGTCTTGTGTCTATTTCCTTGCCTACCCAATAAATAACTCACGTTGTAATAGGCCTGACTGGTCATTCTTAAGAACCTGTGAATGAGAGCAATCTGGGGACAGGCCATCCCAAACAGAGCTATTGCCAGAAATCTGAGTTAAAGGCAGAGACTTGCTCTCCCCTTTGCATTCATAACAAATAATTGTCCTTGAACAGACACAGGAGGAGATGTATATCAAAAATGTCCAAATGTCCAGATTACAAATGGAAACACTTACTAAGGAGTTTCCAGTTTTCCTTGGGGCATTCAGTGCTAGAAATATATATAGTTATAAGGTGTTGCAGCAGACCTCTCGTTAAGGGTGGAAATAAACCAAGACACAGATTCTCTTTTAACAACATGAAAAGACTCCCAGTTTGTTCCTTTTTACAATTCAGTTATGCTGACTCCAATTATTCACTGACTCTGACTGCAGCAAGCTCCTACTGTAGGGTCCAACTGCAGACTCTGACTGCTTGTTATTTCCTGCTGGAACAGGACTACAAGTATTTCGTTGCCACCTCAGGTTTTTACCTAGCTATGACTATGACTGCAGGCTCTAACTCCATCAGACCCAGACTGATCCCACAGCAGATCTTTTACAGCAGCAACTCTCCTCCTTATTTCATTCTCCTTTGTGTTTTTCTGGACCATCCTTTCTTCCTCAAGGTCCTCCTTCAAAATCCTCACTCTAACCACTTAACCCACCCCATTGAACAGTTATCTTTATTAGCTGCAACCCATTAAGGGCAAGGCTATTCCTCTTCTCTGGTAGTTAGTAAAACTGTGACTAATCAGGGGCTAGATCGCCTACAGTAAGGAACTTTGTAAGAAGAAAATTTAAGAAATCTAAAGCAAAGTAAGAAAAGGAAAAACCCCTTTACATATAAGGTAACAGGCATACACGAAATAATTTCTTGTTTGTAGATAGGAAGAATTCATAAATAACAGCAGAAGGGAAAGGTGAAATGTTTCATCATTTGCTCTAAGCATGTTAAAGGTTAATCAATTAGATATAAAACCTCATATTTGTTCAAGGACAATCAAAAGGGGAGATTATAAATAGCCACAAAATCACCAACAAATGACAGAGCAATTTGCTGATACACCAATTACATCCATGTAAGGCACAAACCCCACGTACTGGGGGTCTCCTTTTCCCTTTCCAGAGATATGTAGCCAACCAAGTGACTCCCAGTCAGCCTTCCATTGCTTTTACAAAAAGCTCCAGAAAATTCCACACCTGTGCACTCTAGTAGAGCCTTTGCACCTTTATCTCTACTGCAGAAATAAAATCAGTGACCCAATCTCAAGAGATAGGGAGGAATACAAACCATGGAAGGCTGGTATCATCCAATCCTGCCCTGAACTCTCAGAGTCTTCAAAACCTGTTGCAGTGTGTTTTTTAGGTCATTCTATATCCATATTCTCATTGTATGGTTTAACCCAATACACCCCTGGTTTCTCACCAGTATTTGGTCCGACCCAGGTGTTGCAATCCTTTTACTTCCCCTAATGCCCTCTTATGCTTTGCCATCATTGGCTAAGTCACCCTAACCCCGTCCCCTTCCGCTTTCTGTGTGTTTAAAAGCCCTCTCCATGTGGGGAGAGGGGTCTTGGGCCACCACCATGCATTGAATAAACACTCTGTTCAGCCTCCAAGACCCAGCTCTGCTGTTCCATCTGTCCCTGCGCTGAAGCCTTTGCTAACCGGGACCCACAGACTCGTCAGGGGGCATGTCGCACCTCGTTCAGTGCCGCCTCTCCTGAAGCACCCTGGGGTACGGAGGTACTGCAGGAAATCGCTACAAAACCCAAGATGCTAAATTATTCCTCAGGAAAGGTGCTTGGATGGTACAAACAGCTCTGCTTGCACTTTGCTGATAAATGGTTTATCAGATCTGAACACAACGGCTGCCTTGAGAACAGATCTCACCCACTCCTCCTCTGCCCCACAGAAAACTGTCACCAGGACACCTCTACACCTCTAGGCCACCTGGCATCCAGTCACCCCTCCAAACTCTCCTCTCCCTTGGCAGTCTTGTCCTCTCTGTTGCATTTGTGTTTCCCTGCCCTGGGAGATCACAGGTAACTCTGTGCTTTCTTCAAAACATTCATCAGCTCTGCCTTGGGACAGAAAGACAAAATCCAGTGGGACTTTGGTCACAGCAGCATGGTAGCCCATTCTTACTACACATGAGCAGGAAGAACAACTCTGGAGTGTGAAGTTTTCAGAGTTAATGAGTCTATAAACAAGCTAAAACAATAGCTTCTCTTTGTGTTCATTCTATTTTGTGCTTCAGCTGTGATTATACCCTCTTCTGTACTAGGAAATGTGCTGTCTGCCTTCTAATGAACTCTTCATAATCAAAAACCTCAACATAAGACCCAGCAATTAAATATTTGGAAAGAAATGGACTGAGACCACCAAATCATAGACATGTTTTAAAACAGAGATTAGAGAAGTGTTAATCATCCCCTGCAGTGTTTTGTGGTGACTAACTAGACAGAAAGAGACTCCAGTATTTGGGTTAAAATCAAAGCACCCCAGAAGAAGAACACCATGACAGCTCTCTTGCAGTCAGCTAGAAACACAGGCCACAGAAGATGAGCAGTAAAAACATACAACCCTCCCCCCCTAGCGAATAATCATCATCATTCACCCAAAATATTATTTCCATGTTGAAATCCTGACCTCCAGCTCCAGAGTGACTGATGGTGCTGGCCAAGGGGGCAGCTGATTAATTGAGCCATCACAGCCTAGAGGTAATTCCCAGGGTACCTTGATCTGCTGCAACAACTGCCACACCTCAGCAGCTCTACTAGACAAGAGGCACACACAAAGCAAGGGGCTGCTTCCAAGACCCCCTAAGACCTGAGGCAGAAGAGTCTTGCGCCACTGACAGTGGTATAAGGGGTTTGGAAAACCAAAGCTGCTGGAATAAACAAAGCCAGGGTGTGATGTGGGGTGTTTAAGGATAGCTCAAATGGTCAGGGGTTAGTGGTGGTGACTAGGACAGGACTTTGTGGGCTGTAACTGCTACACTGGAGCCAGATTCAACAGTTAGAAGTGTACAAAAGGACGTGAAAAGCTTTACATGCAGGTCCTTTGTTCCTCTGAACAAGAGCTCCCAGCTCAGCAGCTGGGAAACAGCCACTACAAGAACAGGTTGGACCCAAACCAATTCAGGGTGGTCAGCAGGAAAAAGATCAGTGTGCACCATTCACTGCGTCTATCAGTTTATCCTGACAGCATAGGAATGCTCAGGCATTAAAATCTAACTCTGCTAACACGACCATTGCAGCCTTCCTCAGCCATTGTAGTTGTAGTCCATTGTCACCAGCCCAAGAGGAAAATAAACACTTTTCATATAAATTTCAATTAGCCAGGCTTTCTTGTTAAAGATCAAGGAAAAGCCCTGGAGAACCCCATTAACATGCAAATGAGTAGGTACACAAACATAGTTCTTATGTGAGCCAGTATCAGCAGGAACAATTAATTCTAAATATAGATACATCCAACGAGATTAACACTGGATAGCTTTGCAGGAGACTGGTAACGTGCTCATTGACATCTACTGCTGCCACTGAGCTTCCCCAACAGGCAGCAAAGCCTCCGCATCTATTTGCTGCAAAAAACCAAATCCCTGTGGATAAATCTCACCAGATCTTACAGTGTAAGTCCTAACAGAGAAGCAGGTCTGCAACTGCACCACAATGTGGGATTGCAGAAATGGGGTCCAGCCCCTGCAGCCTTGGCATGGTGAGGTCCATACCAGTGCTATGTCTCTGTGAAGAGTTTTTGCTGTTCTGCTGTCTTGCCCTGAAAAAAAACACTTGAGAAAATTCTGCTGTGCACCAGCAGCTCCATTCCCCTGACAACTGAGCTGACATTGTCTTTATGCCCTTTCCTGAGGATGTCTCTGGGAACCAAGTTACCATCCAGCCCAAAGCTTCCAGAAAGCACAGAAGTCCAGTGTCAGGAATCCACTGGAGCACCAAATGTTATTTGCTGTCTCATTTTTGCTATAATAAATCTGGTCTGACCCTTGTATCTTTATTTGCTTTCAACAAGTTATTTATTCTGGAAATTTCTTGAGTTGGTAATAATTTCCTGTATGACTAGAGTGTTTTGATAATTTCTAATATTTGCAGAATTCTTGCTAGAGTTTTAATTTTATTTTTTCCCATAGTGAATGCAAAAATAATCCAAGTCCTTTATTGCATTTTGTCAGAACAGCATGACAAGGCTCCCGCCCCTACACTTTGTACAACCAAATTACCACAAAGGACCTTTCATTAGAAATCATTTAGGTCTTAAAACATTTGTCTGCTGCTCATTATTATTTACCTCCAATCTTTCCACCATACTGTGGGATCATTTGCTATTTTCATTTTTTAATTTTGCTGTGTTCCAAAAAGTCTGTAATAATTAGATATTTCACAGTTTTCTAAAAGTATATTTTAAAATACATTTTCCTTAAGCTTCTCTTCCTGTAAATGAGTTATAAGGGTCATTTTTTTTTCTAACAGGAAGAGCATTATATTTCTGAATATGAGCCGCACAGCCAAAGTTTAAAACTTTGAATAGCAGAGTATAGACTAAACATCTTCCTAAAACACAATTATCATATAAACTGAAATAAAGGAAAGAGCAGTATAAACTAAATCACCAAGTCACTGAAAAGCCTCAGTCTCTCTTTGTTGAGTTTTAAAACAGTGACAAGCTTTCATTCCCCTAACCCTCTTCTTTTTAGGCACTTTGATCTGAGTTGTGTCACTCAGCCCTGCTCTAGAATGTGGCACTGAACTATAATATTGAGATATATTTGCTCTCATAGAGCCAGAGAGCTGCAGAGCAAGAAGACAGAATGTTAGCACTGGTTAGCAGGCCTGGTAAGGATAATTGCAGTATGTCATTGCATGAGATAACATGGCTCCCACACCCACTGCAAACCCCATGTGATGGCAGTCAGGGAGAACTGATCAAAATATGTTGTTCATTTGCCAGTGAGCCACCCAGAAATGGTCTAAGCCACTGTGGACACTGCTTAAACCAGGGACAATGCTGCTGGGTTTTACCATGAACACAGACTGTCTGAGTAGCCCCCTGGCAGCAATGATGTCCCTACCAGTGACCTGCAAAAGAAAGTGTCTGATGGCCTCATGAGCCCTCAGACAGAACAGTTTGGCCGGGAAAAGCTTTGCAGCTCAATAGTGAAGTTTTATTTCTCCAGAAGTGGGAAAGCAAAAAGAACTGCTGCTGTCAGAACACAACAACAACATAAACCAGCACCAGTTCTCCCAGTTTAATTCAGTAACTTGATTTAGCTCTTTTGACTGGAAAGAAAAAGGGGTGGAGGGATAAGCGACATCCTGGGATGTTGCATGCATGTTTTCAGCTCCAATGTACCAATACTTCTGTGCCAGAAAAAGATGTGGATTCACCATATGGTAGAAAATAGGAATTATCCATTTACATTCAAAGGGATTGCTTTATAAATATTATGTTTGTACTGCTTCAGGAGGAATTCTACATTGAAATTATTCCTTTAAACACACAGAGAAATGTCCAACAAAACCTGATAAATGCAAAAGGCAGAACAACTGAAGAAAGGCCATAGAATTTGATGCAAATATTTTAGCTCAGAAGATACTCACAGCAATAAGGTACCAATGGAAATTAACTGCAGGCTTTTTAAAAGACTGCAACAGCAGAGGCAAATCCAGCCCTCACACCTCCTGGGAATCCTAATTCACCAGCAACTTCTTAGGCTGCTCAATCTTGACAAAAATTGGTGGCCTCAGCCCATGCTAATATTTCTCTTGCAATATTTAAGAAATGTTATGCTACAATTCAGTATTGTGATGCCCAAATATGTCATTACCTCAGCAGGGGATAGTTATAAGATAATTTAAAAGTAAGCTTTTCAAGAATGGAATTCTGTGGCTATATGAACCAAACCACTACCAAACAGCCCCAAACTGCTTTAAAGAGGTTTTTAACCATTGTAAAAGTTTAGGGAGAGATAGACAAGCCCAATGACACCAGATCTTCATCTAGCCTAAATACATGTGATTTGCCACATTATTGAACATGACATTATTATACATGTTTGATTGAATTTTCTGCTAATTTTCTTGATTCCTGGATTTAGACTCTGCAGTAAAAACAGCATTGCATGCTAGTGTGCGTGGTTCTAATGTGCTGCAGTTGTTAGCTGTAAACAGAAGTTAATATTTAATACAGTCCCAGCTGTAGGAACCTCTCAGCATGTCCACCCAGCTGCTCTCTCTACTTCACTGCAGCACTCAGGTCCCCCAGTTGTCCAGCTTGCACATAAATACGTGCTGTGCTCCAGCCTGGAACAACCTACAGCATTCTGTTCATAAAGAAATTTGAATGCAGATGACAGGCTCTCCCTCAAGAGAGTACCAGAGAATGCCATGTCAGATTTTTGAGGTCTGTTTTTTTTGTTGTTGGGGTTTTTTTCTTTTTTTTCTTTTTTTTTTTTTTTTTTGGTTGGGTTCTTTTCTTTTTTGAGTGGGGGCTGGTTTTTTGTTTTTGGAGGCGGTTGGTTTTTTTTGTTGTTGTGGGGCTGTTGGTTGGTTGGTTTGGGGGTTTTTTGCTTGTTTTAGAGTATTTTTGTTTTGTTTAAATTTTGTCAGTTTCTTTTTTCTTTTTTCTTTTGCCTCAAATGATTCCCCAAGGACTTATCCTAGTCAATAGAAAATCCCAAATCATCCTACGTAAACTATTTCAGGAGATACTTTGGGGCTCTGTGATGCATCTCCACGCTGACACCTATGGAAGCTGCAGGCATATGATCATAGGTGGATGTCAAACCACATCCAAGGTGGCACATTAATTAGGGGCTTGGACTAGCTGTCATATACCACAGAGGGGTAAATGCAACAGGAGAGCTACACTAGACTGGAGTTCTGCTCTCCAGTAACACTCCTGTGTCAAAGAGGAGGAGTCTGTGCTTTGGGAATTGCAATTCCCTGCTGGACAGAAGAACACCACAGTTCAGACCTATTTCCAGAATTTAAGAGGCACATCAATCTCAAGCCAGCCCCCTGCATGACGATGTATTTCCTTCCCAGTGCTGAAGGTCTCAGAATAATGGTCCATTACAGAGATACATTGGGAAAATTATTCAGTACATACTCCAGGACAGGAGGGGCCCTGGGAGATGGAGCAGGCACAGAATGGATGGGTTAGGGATGGGTGAGGGAGTGTATGTGTTTATGTGCACATTTATTCTGCAGATTGAAATTTAGAGATGAAAAAGTCTTTTTTCAGATTTTTGATATATATAAAATGAAGATCAGACAGAAAAAAATCCTAACTAGAGATTTGAATATCTAAACACTGGAAAGATATGTTCTATTGCAGCTCAGAATTACATATTTCTACAGAAATTTTTTATAGGCTTACTCAGAAGTCTCAGTTTTACTTTCATTACCTTCTAATCTTCCTCTTAATGTGTAAATGTATTATTTGGCTGGTAATTTGCATTCATATTCTAAAAACTGTTTGTGAAGGGATTTAAAATGTTTTTATACAGAATTAAACTATAAAAAACCCCAAAACAATCCAAATTCTCCATCCTCACACAGTCTTGATAAAAACTATTTAGGGTTTCCTTTTTTGATGATGGTTGGGTTTTTTTCTGGTTTTGTTTTGTTTGTAGGTGTGTTTGGAAATTTTGGGGTCTTGGGGTTGTTTGGAGGTTTTTTTGTTGTTCTCTTGGCTACTATAGCTTGTAATTATTTTTTTTTATTGTCAGCAGGAAATTATCTAAAATTTATATCAGACTCATAATTATGTATTCAGGTAGAATTTCAGATAGCTTTGGATCAACAGAGATGGCAGTAGTTTGTAGTCAGATAATCTTTATACACATGGATATGTAACAATTAATCATAATACTAAAGGAAATTATTTTAATGCTTTCTGGGCATTTTAAATGAAATAGACATCCTAGTCCTTTGCACAAATTATTTCTATGCAATGAACTATTATTATCCATTATGATGGGTTCACCATGAAAGCAGCAGCAAACAGATGCACTCCCTCCTCCCTGGAGTTTTAGTGCATGTCAAAATTATCATGCACAAACATGCACAGGCTTTTCAAGCTGCTCAACCCAAACTTGATGACATTTAATCTCTAATGCATATAAAGAGTTCAATGCTATCATTTCCCCTACCTGAGTGAACAGGCTTGTATCCCTTGTATCCATTACAGTCCAGGCTGATGCCTCTGCCTTCACAGAATCACAGAACGAATGAGGTTGGAAAAGACCTTTGAGAACATCCAGTCCAACCTGTGTCCCAACACCACCCTGTCACCCAGTCCATGGCACTGAGTGCAACATCCAGGGAGTGCAACACCTCCAGGGATGGTGACACCTCCCTGGACAGCCCATTCCAATGCCCAATCACTCGTCCAGTGAAGAATTTCTTCCTAATGTTCAACCTGAACCTCCCCTGGCACAGCTTGAGGCTGTGTCCTCTTGTTCTCTTGCTATTCCCTGGGAGCAAAGCCCCACCCTCACCTGGCTGCACCCTCCTGTTGCAGAGTTTGATGAGGTCTCCCCTGAGCCTCCTTTTCCCCAGAATAAACCCAGCTGCCTCAGCTGCTCCTCACAGGACTTTTGGTCCAGACCCTTCACCAGCCTTGTCCTCCTCTGGACATGCTCCAGCAGTTCAACATCCTTCCTAAACTGAGGGGTTCAGAACTGGACACAGTGGCCTCACCAGTGCTGAGTACAGGGGAAGAATGACCTCCCTGCTCCTGCTGGCCACACTATTCTTGATCCAGGCCAGGATACCATTGACCTTCTTGGCCATGAGGACACACTGCTGGCTCATGTCCAGCCCGCTGTCCATCAGTTCCCCCAGGTCCCTTTCTGCTTGGCCACTGTCTCCAGTCACTCCAACCCCAATCTGTAGCGCTGCAGGGAATCGTTGCAGCAAAAAAACAGGACCCAGTACTAGGTCCTGTTAAACCTCATATCTTTGGATTTGGCCCATGTGTCCAGCCTTTCCACACATGAGGATGCCCAAGGAGGTGCCTGCCATGCTCAAAACAACACAGTGATAACTAAACCAGCTGGATCATTACTCATGGAAGCACAAACTCTTAAGACATCACTCAGACACAGGTTGTTGGGATTACACCTAAAGCTGTGGAGAGTGGGTCAGTCATCTGTGCAAGAATCCATTGCCAATCTCATTATCTGAGAGCAAATCCATCCTCAGCATGTCAGTCATCAGTGAAAAAGTGCAGAGAGCCTTAGAGAAGGTGGAGAGGCAGCCTGGCTGAGCTTGCCTAACACATTTCAGCAGCCTGCCCGCACACCATTTGCAGCAATTTGCACAGCAGCACTCAGACTTTCTACATTTCTCTCAACTTTATGTCACTGAAGCCCCGTTATCAGGTTCAATTAGTAGCTAGAAGGCTGACATTTTCTCCATCTAAAATAATCCTCCCCTGCCTTCCAAGAGAGGTGACAAATGTGCAGCTGCAGTTTTGCTCTGGACAGTCCTTTGGTGGCACTTGGCTGACATCTGTTGACACAATCCCACAGTCAGTCACGACACAACTGCTGCACTGATATTTTTCTCCATTCCCTTGCAATTTTTAATTATTGCTTGAAAGCATTTTGAAGATAAAGACATGTTGGAGAAATGCTGTATATTTTCATCTCTGCTCAATGGCACTTGTGTGAGGACATCTGTCCTAGGTTGCCCAGTGAGATAAGCAGCAAATTAAATAGTTATCCAATTTTACCAGATGGCAAGAATAAAGACTAAAGAAGGATACAACACCTGGCACACCACTGGGGAAATAGTTTTCTGCTGACACCTTGGTTTTAGCTGAAGGAGCCCCACATTAACACTCAGTAGGGGGACTTGTCCCTTTTCTAAAAGACGATCTGAAGAATTGGGGTTTGTTACCAGCATGGAGAGACTTTTCCTCCTCCTTATGAGCTTCCACTTTCCTTAACTCCTGCATTTCATTCTTTGTGATAAGAACATGGTGCTCCAGACTCAGAGCAGTTTGTGACTGTATCTATGGGAAGCTGTTTTAATTAGTGGTAAGCTCTATTTACCAGTAGTTCTCAGTGACTTCCAAAACAAAGCCCAGATCCTCCTCAGGCATAGAGTGACATATTGCACTGGTATATAAAAATGTTGTCACAAAAAAAGGATGGATTTTTAATGATTTGCAGTATCAACTTACATTGATTTGACCCATGACAGTACTCTTAATATTCTCCAGGATTTGAAGTTACATATACTAAAGTATTCAAAGAGCAAGCTATAGTCAAATGCTCATAAGATACAAATACAAGCTTTTGAAACCTTCTGTTTGGATTTAGAGTCACACTACAAAAGAAATAGAAGAAAACCCTATAGACTTTGATTAGGAAATAAAAGAATAGCCTTTACTTGCATCATTATGGCACTTGGGTCAGACACATCTTTCCTCTGCCGGTACTCCTCTGGAACTGCTGACACTGGATTGCTGGGATTTGGCTCTGGAAAAGCCATGTGGGGGCTCTGAACAACACCCTGACAATACTAGAGAATGCACCACCCAACTGCTTTTCTTATGACCAGAAATTTCCCAGCTATAAAAACATTTCTGAGGTGTCTTGAGAAAGGGATTCTTCCCTGTGAGTCAGTCACCCTCATGGAAATCCTTGTCTGTTCACTTATTTGGATTCATACTACAGAAAATATTGCTGCAAGCAATTTCAGCATCTGTGCAGAGCCTGCTTTGTTCTGACTCTACAAAGTAGGAAAACACATCATTCCTGTTTATCAGCCAAAACCTTCTAAGAGGTGGGATCACTTTTTTGGGCCACACTGTCATTTGTTTAATTTGTCACTGCTTTTCTGACTTCAACAAGTACTTGCAAAGGTAGATCTCAACAGTCTAGTCCAGCCTTCAAAAACCCTGAAAACAGGAATGGGTCACACATACCTATCCACCATAGCAAGAAAATTATTAGATTTCAAAAAAACGGAATATGACAGTATGACAGAAGTAAAAAGAAATAAGTCCCATTGTGGAGAAAGGAAAGACAGGATGAGTGCACTTTCCAGCACATGTGATTTTGATACCACAATATGCATACTTTTCCCAGGGTCACAGCTAAACATTGGCTTTTGAGATAGGAATGGAGAGCCTAAGAACCTCGGAAAGACAACAACATTTCCAACTAGAGTATCCAGCTGCAAGCAGTTACTCCACACAAATTATACAATAGAGGAGAGCTGGGAGAAGTAACCATACATTCTTTCAACCATGCTCATTTCTAATGCAACATGAGCTCAGGCACTTGGAAAAAAAACAAAAGCAAAAATTTCCAGGTCACAACAGCTAAACTGCTACAAAAAACCACAAGTGCGGTCCAAGAATTACTTTAAAGAAAATACACAACAAATAATAATGAAATAAAATATTTGTCAGAGATAAAGAGGCAACCACAGATCAGCTCTAGTTTAAAATGTTGTAGAGCAGGTCACTGCTGACATCCTGTAGAGGTGTCTGAAATTCAAAACTCCGTGAAAATGAAAAGAATCTCATTAGCTACAAGGATCATGCCCTGTTGAGTATACCTGCACTTCGAAAAATTACGTTTGATAGAAGTAATATTGTAGGTTGAGTGACTGAGGTTTTCATTAGGCAGGAGCTTTACCATGCTATTCCAGCAATATCAAGGCCTTAAAAAGTAGTAAGGAAGAGTATCATACTTTGAAGACTCTTGTCCAGTTTTGCTGTGCCCCAGTTAGGGCAACGCCCCTGACCCCAGTTATAACTAGAGGTATTCCAGAATACATAAAATATCTTCATTACATAAGCCAGCCAATTCCATAGCTAGATAGGAAATGCCATTGGACCATTTATTATATCAATATTACAGCATTATTTTGGCAGGGATCCCAAACACACCTTTGGAATAATTTTCAGGAGAGTCAGACTTTTTCATGTGTGACATAAAATATTATAATCACCTCAACAGGAAGACAATCCAATATTTACTAGAAAACCTCTACAAGTTCCAAGACTTGGGATTTAATCCCAGTTGTGTTCAAGTTCTCAGAAATTCATTCAATGTCTGTTCTGTGGCTTCCCATCTGTGAGGATGTTTTATCCTGCAGGGTAAACAGGGTTTATAGAAGCACGTATTATTTGTGGGAGCACTTCTAATCTTCCCTTATGGAAGGGTAAGGCTTCTTTCAATCTTCAGTTGTGCCAAGCACTGCAGGTTGCTGATGATTTGGAATTCTCCCTACAGTTCCTCAGAGTTGTCTCCTCATGTTTGTAAAGTCACCCAAGGTCTCTTACCCTTATAGAAAACCAGCAGTGACTTAATGTGAATTTTGCTCTTTTATTTCCCCTTTTAGCCTGGTTGTTCTTGATCTAATGAAACAGCAACAGGGAGCATCTGATTGATGATGTAATATTTAATTGCATCATTCTGGTTTCAGTTACAACTGTAACAACACTGAGAGTTCCTGCATGAGGTAAACCTCCGAGGGAATGCTTGTAAAATGGACCACTCATAGAGAGTGTAAAATTTGCCTAAAAGAGTAAGGGCTTTTTCCAGTTCTTGGCTTTCCACTCACAGGAAGCCCCTGGGTACACAGACGTGTACTGGGGGCTGCAAACCCCAACTATTTTGCTCTAGGACACCCCTGTCTTCTGGGGATGCTGAGAAATGAGGATGAAGATGTCAGGAACCAGTGTTTAAATAGAAGAACATTAAACAGAGAGAGCAAACTTCAAGTGTCAGAAGCTCCATATTCAGAGGACAGAGAGAGAATGGTTATGAACTCACCTCTGGTGAAAATGGTTTCAAATAAAACACTACAAGAGGTAACATTTACCTTATTAAAACAAGAGGTAGAACATTCATTTCTAAATTACAAATTACCTGAGATTTAAGCTCTCAGAACCTGATCATCAAATTTAGATTTCAGTCCTTGTACATAATTTATCATAATTACAGTGAAGATATTTAAATGCATATTGATTTTTATCAAACAGTGAATACTTCAAGAAGGTTAAACCTCATATTTCTGAAATTAGTTCTGATTTCTGGAGACATTAAGGCTAATCTTCAGCATTACCAGCTATCCATGAGCAGCCAGAAGGTCTGAAAGTACATTCAGGATGTCTTGGAAAAATCTGGACATCCAAAATCTTACCAAGCGTTGGTGAACACTTAATGCCTTACTCTCATTAAACCTTTGCTCCTAATCAGAGAAATGGGAGTGGCAGTGCAGAAGAGGGAGAGAGGGGTAAGATGGCTCTTGCTGCTTGCTATAAACCCCTGCATCAGATTTCCCAGCCTTTCTGAGACAAGGATCACTGACAGATCATCACACTCACAAGTTCAGGATGGAAATGTTATGAAGGAAGCAGATGCATCTCCCACTGCTGCTCCTGTACCAGCCTGGAACAGCTCCTGGGATTTGAGACCTAGTTTCTCTTTCCCTTTGGGACCTTGACCTGTCTTTGCCCTGTGATTTATTCCAGCAGAAAGCTGCCAGCGCAAGGTGCCATAACCTTCCTCTACAACCTTGCCCACAGGATTTTGATTTTTTCTTACGGCAATGTGACAGGTTATGCTTCTGCCTTTGGAGGGTGCACTGAGTGAGCAGACACTGCATCACTCAAAAATTGTGTCCTTCCTGAGGCCTGATTTGAGACAGTAACCCAGGTGCATGTCCTTGAGGACTGTAGGTGTAATCTCTGCACAAGTGTAGAAGAAATATTGAAGGTTAGAAGCACACAGGAGAGTTAGAGATTTCTGAGGAAATCCTGATGTGTTATGGGACCTGTTTTACATCCTGCCTCCTAAAAGGATTAGATCATCTATCAGAGGTGGCTGCATTACAAACTTCCTTTTATCATACACACACCAAAGATCAGGTGAGAGGTTTAATAAAACACTAAATGGAACAAAATGCCAAAGAAATAAAGCTATAATTACATCTGAAGATTTTTCCTTGCTTAGCAGGAAACCTTTTCCTTATACAGTTTTTTACATTTTGAAGGCACCAGAGTTCTCATTTGAACAGTGACGCATAAAACAAAGAAACCAAAAACTTCACAAGGAAAGGCAAATCTTTGTCACCAAACCCTGTGTGTTTGTTATCCCAGAAAAGCAATGTTGAGAGGAAGCAGAAAAAATCCTAGTCTGAAAAACAGGTTGCTTTTCCTCCCTTATGGTGAGGGTAGACTAGACCTTGGAGAAAATTGGCATAATTTCTTTCCAGTCAACCAGTTATAAGAGGAGAGCTCCCGAGTCCCTAAGGCTCTGATTATTTCATCCTGTGCTCCTGCAGAAATTTTAGTCACTTGGGGTAAAGTTACCATGATGCATGTCCTGGAAGATATATTAATAGTGAAACACTAGTACTACAATTTAATAGGATTAGCTGAAATTGCTGTAATACATTTTACAGATGGGAAAACTGGGACACTGGCAGACTTAATTTTAAGCAACTAAATCTGTATTTTGGCACCAAAGTAACCTGATTTTAGTAGTGCAAAACACTTAACTCCTATGTTTCAAAGGGCTACAGTTCCTCAGTTCATTTTTCCTGGAGGCAACACCACAGGTCTTTCTAACTCATATAGTGCTCCTGAGATGTAAATCAACACCTAGCAGGGTATGCCAGGACCAGATTCCAAGCTTGTGTGCATTACAAAAGAGATTCCAACCAATAATGGGCCTGTCTTGCAGGAAATTCCTACTGCGTCTTTATGTGATCACATCTTTCTCTGTCCCTCCCTTGATAATGTTTTTCCCCACCTCTGATCAGAACTGGAATATTTTTCTCCCCCCAGGTTTCAAAATCTATCGATGAATACTTTTCTCCTCTAAACTGTGTTCCCTCCAGTGAAACCAAGATCGCTACAGTGCAAAATTTGATTCCCTGCTGTGACATGTTGTTCTTATTTGGTTTTCCCTCTTTTCAAGGGTTTTCCCTCTTTTCAAGTAATTTCCCTAATTTTGTTGCTTTTGCTCACTATTCTTCAGGAAAGAGAGCACTACCAATTCTCTACCTTAAAAGCAGAGCTCTAAACTGTTAAATAATAAAAACCAAAATTGTCAAAGAACACCATGGCTGAGTTTCCCAGTCACAAACAAAGAGCAAAGGAAGTTTTTTCAGTACTGTATAGTAAATCTTACCATCCCTGTTACATTATTCATTGTTACATTCCTAGTACTTTAAACTGCCACAATTTGTGCTGATCTTTCTTTGCATTGTATTTTTTATTGCATTCTTATTCAGCAACCTCTGAAAATGATCCTGGGCTGTTCTGTTTCTGTGCAAACTCCAGGAGATCTCACATCCTTCTGCAGGGCAGGCTACAGCACCATCATTATCACCTGGCTCCTCCTGGTGTCTTGGTTGAATTCTCAGACATGACTTTTCCCCATTTCAAGAGGCCAAATTAGCACCTCCCTTTCCATCTACTGCAGCTATTAAAACAAATGTATTCTGCTGCAGAGCATCCATGTCCCCCACCAGACCTAGTTTGCCTGCTGTAGGCCTGCAGCTGGAGAAGGAGACTTGCATTTCTGGAGCTTAGTAGCCTCCAAGCTATGGATCCATCAGCTCTCACAGAATCTGACAGCTCCAGTCAAGGAAGAGTTTCTAACCCTTTGCTGACATCCTTCCTTGTCCCCCTCCACAGACCCTGCTGACCACTGGTGACCTCTGTCAGCCACCAACTCCTATGAGAGTGTGAACATACCAAGAGAATAAAAATCCCAGTCCAATTAGCACTGCTCTTCATGCAAGGCTGTTACTGCACTGAATGCCTGATGAAAGAAATTAAAATCTACTCTTCTGCTTTCACAGGGTTAAGTACAATGAAATTTAAGAGTTCCTTTACTTTAGAAGATTTATATCCCAGCTGGTTAATAAATGTAGTAAATAAGCTTACAATTGCAGTTTTTCTTGTTGCTGTTAACTCTGAGCTCCCTACAGATGAAGAGGCAGCATGTTAATTGTACATGCTTTGCTTGCTGGCTCCACTTCTCTGCCAGTGCTGGGGAAAAAGCGAGGAGGTCCTGGTTGCTCTAAGTCCTCCATCCCTCCAGCTGTTGCCAAATTAAAACTTCTTTCCTAGTAAAAACCCTGGGAGAACACAGCAGGAACCCACATCCTCCAGAGGAAAGGCACCAATGTCCATGCACAAAGTTCTAAAAGCTGCCAGGTCCCGATGGCTCCAACACACCCACCCTCAGAACAGCTCAATCCCAATAGCAGCTCAGCATCCTCAGCAACTCAGCTCTGGTGTTTAAATATATTTATAGTCATGGATACTACCCATTATATAAACACAGTCTCCTGTCAAGCTGTTAGAGCTAATCCTCCTACAGAGCTACAGCAGTGGTTCTTGCAAATGTGGATAAAGCTAAATATTATTTATACATGTGAATCATAGGTATAGAAAGGAGGAGGTGGGATCTGTCTTTGCAAGTTTCCTTCAGTTTCTTAATGAAATTGTCACCTGTCAAATAATAACAAAAGAAAATAAACAAACACAACTCAGTGGTGATTTAAGTACTTTGCTTTCCATGGATCTGTATTTGTGGAAAAAAAGTAGGAGTAAAGAACTATTTGAATACACACAACCCAGTGCAGGAGCCAGCAGCTCCTTTGCGCATTGGCTTCACAAAGGTGGAGGGAACAGATGTTCAAGGCCACAGACACAAAGTCAAAAATCATCAGGACCTCCAGCGGATGAAGGGATTTAACATCACATCAGTGCAGTTTGTTTCCCCCCACAACCTCTCACAGTGACCAACAGATGTTCCAGCCAAATATGATTAATAAAAAACCCAGACTTTAGAGTGGCTGAATACAGAAATTCAGCACCTGGAAACTTTCCAACAGCTAAAACTAATCAAAAGAAATTACAACATTCAGTAATCCCAGCAGGACGATGACACATTAATCACAATGTGAAGTCACAGTCATGTCCAGATACCCCAGTGATGGTCATGATCCTCTTGTGGTCAGCCCTGCCCAGCTCTGCAGTGCCTTGTGGTCATTCCACCTGAAAGTTCTGCACTCTTACCACATCGTCTTCTTTATATCTGCCCCTTCTGGTGTTTGTCACTCAGCCTTCCAGCATCTTTGATACATTCAAGAAGCCAAATTAGCATCTTGTTTTCGTACTACCACAGCTATTAAAGCAGATTTATTCTGCTGCAGGGCATCCATGTCCCCCCACCAGAGTTCTCTGTGTCCTGTAGTCTCACAGCTGGAGAAGGAGAGTGTTGCATCTGTCCCAGTTTAGGAGCCCCTGAACTATGGATCCATCACCTCTCACAGCACATTGGTCAGGCTGTTCACCCATATAATCATTATCAGAACTTTAAAAGCAAAAACTTGTTCAGGAGCACCACAAGATTTCATGAGGTGATGCTAGTTTTGAGGCATTTCTTCTTCTTCTTTGCTACCGCAGCACATCAGGGAAAAAGAGATGCCACACACAGAGGAGAGACCACTGACACCAATTTCTGGGACTGTTAGAGGGAATTTACACCCTTTTCTATCATATAACCAAGAATTTTTCCCTTCTCCATACACAGGAAACTTTTGAACTAAACCAGTTTTAATCCTGTATATGTCAATTAACTCAGATTAAAATCTACACATCAACAGACAGAACACTCTTGAAGTGCATAATTTGTGCCTTTTACATGAGCAAGTTTCTTCAACAAGGGTTCTTTTGGTTTCCCACACACCACCTCAGCAGCCGTTTCTCAAGCCTTCAGTCCTGTAACAGAGACAGAGCCTGTGGAGTTTGGAAAGAAGGGCTTCTCCAACAAAGGACTTTTCAGCACTGCTGTCCAGAGGATTCTCAGTAAATTGGCACTTGTGTGTGTTTTTTAAAATTCTTAATTTATACCAGTATGAGCATTTAGGGATGTTCATCAAATTAGAAGGCTGGACTTAGATGAACTTTCCCTAAAAAAAGAGAATTCCCTGTTTTATCAAGAATTGCTGTGTTGTGTGTTACCCATCTCACTATTGCTTCCATTTACTTAAAGAAATTGCTGATTACTTGTAGATATAAAGTCAGGGGTTTTACCTCTTTAATTTACAGAATAGTCATAACTGAAAATGTGTATCATCAAACAACAAACAAATTACTCTGCAATTATGAAACTGCCTTCAGAGAATTCCTTATACACTCTCAAAATGAAATCTGAACTTCAAACACCAGAATAAGAATATATATTATTTAAAAACTAATTAAAAGAACAAATGTACAACAGAAAATGACACAGAAGAGTGTAAGTTCTTGTAAGCTTCTATTTTACTGTAGGAGAATGGATTACAGGCAACCTCACCCCTGATAAGTCAGAGCTGTGCTAATTACCAAAAACAGTCTTGCCCTTAATAGGTCACAGCTATATCCAAAAAGGATGAGTGAGATAAAAGGGTTGGTTGGTTGGTTGGTTGGTTGGTTGGTTGGTTGGTTGGTTGGTTGGTTGGTCGGTCAGTTGGTCAGTCAATTGGTCAGTCAGGGGAAGAACAACCAAGATAGATGAGCCAGAGAGACTGGAGGACTGACCAACAGAAGAGAGAATTGCTGCTGTGAGGTCAGTCAGAGTCTGCAAGGGAAGCCTACATTGGGAGTCTGCTGGAGTTGGAGTCTCTTGGCCGAGCTGTGAGGAAGAATAAACTGGGACCTTTTCACTCTGTTGAAAAAGAGCGTGTGTCTCATCTCATTTCTATCCCTAGTGTGAGGTCTGATGCAACATTTTAACATTACCATTTTAACAAGAAATATATCCTAATTTAAAGAGACCGTAACTTTGACTTCATCAGTGATATTATTTGGCAATTTAAATCATTCCTTTCAGCTTTAGAAAGAAACTGCACAGTTTGGTTAACAATCTCCTAATGTGATTTCAAATACACCCATGAAGACTGGGTTCAGGTTCTGAACCAACCCTCTCAACAGCACAAAACTGTTTTGTACCACCTCTGCAAAAAAAGTCACTGTACCTGAAGACCAAAAGCAGCATCAATTTCTATGGAATAAGAAATATCTCAACCAGATCTTCCATTAGAAACAGAAAATGGGGGCCCTGAGTGGTACAGCATTACCCATCCTCCAGCTCTGTCACTGAATCCAGGCACTGATGAAGAGGCGCTTTGTTTTAAACACAGTGATGGTTGTACTATCCTTAACTCAAAAAACTCCTCACTTCATCTCCTGCCCAAGTGCTTTGCTGAAAGAAGCAATACACAAGTAAATTAGTTTGCAGTTTTTCATCTGAATAGCTGTTAAATTTCCCAAAAGCTGTGAAGCTTTGTCAGATACATACTCAACACTGAGGGGAAAAGCTCAGCAGAGCAAGAATACTTAATTTACTGACATACACACACACAGACAGCTTAGTTCAGAAAGACAGGTGTCTGCCAGGGAAAAGCCAGAGCTTCCCTTGGAATGGAGAATGTAAACCCTCTCCCTCTGAATTATTATAGTTTTGAAATTAGGGGCTTTCAGGCAAAGATATGGGAATAGGAATAACAGTTCTTTACTAGGAATATTAAATTAAAAAAAAAAAAGTAGTAGTACAAAAAAGCAAATGAACAAAAAAAGAAAACACTGCCAGAGTCAGAATACAAACTGACACCCTGTTGGTCAGGGTGTTGGGAGCAGTCCAATTAAGCCCTCCTGGAGTGACAGATGTAGTTATGTTGGATTCCTCTGGAAATCCATTGAAAAATAGGCTGCCTTGGTGTTCTGAGTTGCAGGTTATATCCAGGTAGGAATGGTTGGCTATTCCCACTGGGTGGAGCATTTCACAATGGAATGATGCAATTTTATCAGTCATGTGGTGAGCCTTAATGGCTCATTAACAGAAGATTTCCCCCAGGGAGGATGGTCTGTGGAAGAGAGAAGGAATATTGCTCCACCTTGTTTTAACAGCTGGCCCATTAAAAGAAAGGGACCTGCCCACTCCCTTCTAGAGTTATGAGATAAACACCTCATCAACCGGTTTCAACAGATGGGAATAGAATACATCCTGCATTGCAACCAAAGAATAAGAGAACACAGGACTGTCATCCCCTTCCAGAATTGTTGTACTTTGGGTTTGTTTTTAAATCCCCAGCCACTCTTGCTTTAGAAAAACATTTACAGAGCAGACAACATTGTAACCACGGGGCTTGAGAACGAACACTGTACACAGACTGTGGAATGTTGTGTGTTTGTATGTGCGCAAGGAGGTCAACCAGAATCTGCTGTAATTCTGCATAATTATGAACACACACACATCTCAGATATTCTCTTGGAAAACTGCCAGTATTCATCCTCCAAACTGACTGCACAGTCCTGAGTCCAGGGCTCTGTCTCAAAACTGCTGCTGCTGTCTATTCACAGTGGTTCCCATTAGCTTAAGTGCAGTGCTGTTAGTGTTATGGAGAGAGCTAGGGCTTAAAGGCTGCTGCTTTATAGAGCCTCATACTGTGTTCATTATTACCCAGATTTGTTCAAACCCCCCCTTGCCAAAAAAACCCAACCAACCAAAAAAACCCCAACAAAACAAAAACCCCCCAACAAAACAAACAAACAACCACCCCCAACCAAACAAATAGAAAAAAAGAAACTCAAAACAACAACAACAACAAAAAAAAACCCCAAACCCAACACTATCAAGACTCAATGCTTTCTTCCCTACCTGAAGAAATGCAGCTGAATCCCATCCCTGTCAGAGTCTGTCTGGAAATGTCGTTTGCCTCACGACGGTCGCCAAGGACTGGGACTGAACCCCCAAGGACTGGGACTGAAACCCCCAAGGACTGGGACTAAGACCCTAAAATCCTACACAGGGTTTCTGGCCTGGCTGGCTGATGCCTGCAGGTGTGCTTGCTGGACCAAGGAATTTGTTCCTATGGGAAGCCACACGAGAACAATGGATGGACTGGCTATGGTGGACTGAACCAAGCCTGCTTGCCTGGACTGCCCAGACAGGCCTGGCCCTGCCCCAGGGGCCAGCTACAGTTCAGAATGACCCTGAGCAACTACAAGCTCCCGACACAGGTGGTTCCTCCCTTGGCCCAGTGCTCCTTGCTTTGTTTCTCACCTTGGCTCAATGCCCCTCGCTTTGGTCTAACCTATAAAAACTCTAGAGACCCCCGCTCACTTTTGTGATCATTCAACGGGAGAACACTGCGTCTATAGGCATCTTCGGCCTCAAGGACTCGGCCCTCCACGTTGGTAGCTATAATCCCCTTCCCCCTCTTTCCTCTCTTTCTTACTATTCTCTTTTTTTCTCTCCCCATTATCGCATTTGGTGGCACTAAATAAAGGTGCATTTTTGGTTAAGCAAACTGAGTTGTCCCCTGCCGTGTCTTTTGCGCTTTGAGATCCCTAAAACAAACCATCAGGTCTCTGCATATGCTTACAGACCCTGACAATCCCCCTCCCTGGAAAAGCATAAAAACCATTTTGAAACTGAAGTACAAGCTGGACAAGAAGTTGGTTGAAGTCCACCACACCAGGCTGCCAGACAGTGTTTCTGTGTTTTCATTTCTAATCCACTGGACACACTGGTTTGGACTTCAGTTTTTAATGCTCTAAAATGATGATAACAGCAACTGCACAGAAACGCCCAAAGCTCCTTTATTGTTTCACCTACTCATTTTCCAGCACATCATCAAAGAGCAAATGCAATCAAGGACATGCCTTGCTCCCCTACCTCAAGCCTGGTATATTCCATGTGTTTTCAGTTCGTTACTAGAGGGTCAGATACCCCTGTTCCCACAATTACCATTTCTGAGGCACCAAAAGTATTTTTTTCCTCTGGGGTTTGAAGATGTCACACTCTAAGAGCATAACCAGATCCTAACACAACCCTGTTCTATTTATTTACTTCCATGGCAAAATTCTCTATTTTCATTTGCTTAAAAACATCCAAAGAGGAAAAAGAGTCTTGGTTCTATGATGGTCCTATATTTTTCAGTGCATCTAACTAAGCAAATGTTTCATTAGAAAAGCCTAGAAAATGTCCGTCGTCCCCCCCCCCCGTCCCCCGTCCCCTTTCAGTTTAATAATGGAATGAGGGACCCAATTAATAAAATAGAATTTTTGAGTTTGGAAGGGATCTCTAGAGGTTACCTTGTCCAACAGTCCTGCTCAAGCTGGGGCACTTAAAGCACACAGCCAGACGGTTTGAATGCAGCCAGAAAGCTTTGAATAATATCTAACGTTCCTATTAAGAACTGTTTAAAATTGTCTATTCTTTAGGGTGAACAATTCAGATCAGACCAGTGCAGGCCTTGCTATTTTGATTTATCTTCCCTCATACAAGAAAAGTAATTTAAAAGTTAATGATAAAACTTCATTTGCAATGATTTCTTCCTAGAAAGAGTAGGGTGTGAGTACCTAAAACTCCATCAAAGATGGCACAAACTACATGTCTGAATGCACTGGGAAAACTCCAAATACTTTAAACAAGCCTACTTCAGAATGAACTCTGGTTTGGGATGTTTGCATCACATCACTCTGGTTCTGTAGCTTTGTTTTCATGGATTTTTCATCGCTTACCTCGGCCTTGAGATTTTGTAAAGGAACTGAGTAGGAACTGAATTTTAAAAGCTCTTTATGCTTCTTCTCTTTAAAAATTCTAAAAAAGCCAACCTCTTTAATCCTGAGACAGATTTATGTATAATTTATTTATACAAACTCCAGTCATATACACTGACTCCTGTGCTAGCATTACTTTTATTTCTAATTGAGACACACACAGTAACAATGAAAAAAATGAAGTCTGGTAGCTGTACACACAATAAAACAAATATCACTACTGCAGCCCTTGGAGGTCTCCAAGATAACACTGGAGAACTGTGGAAGTTGATTTGCAGCACAGCACAGATACTAAGGATCAATGGCTTTGTAGATCTGTACTGGAAAACAGAAGACACAGGAAGCCCTATTTGCAAAATTAATCTCGTATCTTGCCTGCTTTTACCATGTCTTTAAAAGGATTTTAAATTTTCATTCTTTATTAAAAAATCCTTCAGAATAGTAAATTACAGATCACAAACAATGGAGAAATAACATTACGCTTAGCTGGAGAGAATCCATTGCACCAAATGATTCTCTTTGTATCTCAGACACCATTTGGGGTGCTTACTAGTTCTGGTTATTATTGTAGAACCGAAAATAACGTAACTTATATATTTGCAGAGCAACATCTCAGAATGAATAGAATTTACATTAAATTCCATCTCTAATATAACTGTAAGGGCTGAACAGTCTTTCTCAGAGAGTGAAACTTAGTTGGGTTAAGAACACATGGAATGGAAGAGATTAAATTGCACAGAACTGTTGGTTATATTAAAACAATTAGTCAAGGCATAAATAGAAATACAATTAAAATATTAATATGCCATATGTATCTCAAGAAATTCCAGCAGAATACTTTGAAATCTTACCACAAAATGTCTGGTACCGATTCAGAGGCACAGTTTAAACATTCAAAAGGAAGACCATCCTGTGATCCAGGGACCTAATTTCAAAATAGCCATTCACATTGCAAAGAGATCACAGCAGGGGATGTGGCAATAATGAGCAACTGGATGCAGGGGAATAGTTCTGCTGCCACTTAACCAAGGTCTGTCCTCCAGCATTCTCCAATTACTTTCACAGGCCTCAGAAGAGCTCTCTCCTGTGCAGGCATAAAATCTCAAGTGCAGCAAAACAACTTAAACTTGCAAAGGCACATTAAAGCAGAGCTCAAAGGCTGTTAGTCAAAAATCAAGATTTATGGATATGGGCAAAGGCCACAAATTAATAGAGAGTGCAGTATCCAAGGGAGGTATTTGAAGGGATTTGCCAGGTAAGGAAGATCATTAATCATACATGTGCCAGGCTGGAGAAGTGCAGGTGGTTCTGATTCACACCAACAATTAAGAAACACAGTCCAAGCACCTTGGAAAGGTGCAGCCCTAAACTCTACCTCGTGCTCCAGAACTGCTTAAACATCTTACACTAAACAGGTTTTTCAAGTAAGTAGTGGTCTGGAGAGAATAGCAGTCTTCTCATATGGCTCTGCCCAGAGCAGTCTGCTCACACAGGAATGAGGATTCCTGTCCTACAGCCTTGGCCCAGCTCAGCTCACACTCAAAGCTGCCCAGGTCCTTCTATCCACCCCAGGTACTCCCAAATCTGCCAGGGAAGAGACTAAGGTGATGATACCACAACCAAAGCAGGGAAAAAAGAGCAGTGACTCACAGCAAATGGGCTGGATTGCAGAGCTGGGTGTCCAAGCCAGCAGAAAGCCCTTGAGGACCAGGATAAGAGGAGTTAGAGACTTGTTGGCTAAACAAACTCATTTCGTTGTGCTCAAGTCCAGGTCATCTCAGCTAAGTGACTTAACTTGGTTATCAGCAAATTTTGTTTGACAATCCTGGCATTTCCTTGAAGCACAACTGATTCTCTCCAACCCTGCAGATGGGTATATTTTACATAGAGGTTCAGTGACAATTTCATGTATGGACTGAATGACAAATGAGAAGGTGGACATGAATCATTTATGCTCATTACAGCCATTTTTACACTTCTATAGTTTCCAAAAATATTAACAATGAGCAAGTGTTGATGAAAAGTTTGTGAGAACATTTGAGTGACTTTATTGTGTTTATAATATATAGTAGTAGTAACATGAAACTATCAATGTTTAATAAATTTGTTTGTAACATGTGATATAAATTATAAATGGGTGACTATGCCATAGAAAATATGCAAAAAGTTTTCAGGTATTTGCTAAACATGTGCTGTAACTTTTAGAAATACTCTTAATAACGAAGTGACCAGGCATAAAAAAGTTTCCAGACATGTTCAGGAAACAATTTTTAATTAAACAACAATAAAAAATTAAAATGAATTAAATACAGTAATAGTGGTCTCTGTCATACTGTAATTGTTTAATGAGTCTTTCTTTCTAAGCTGCCTGGAGATACTGACTACTCTAAATGCTGTATTTGGAGAAGAAACAGGAAAAGCTTTCTAATTGTTGTTGTCAGCTGCTGAGCAACTTCTTAATTCCAAACTTCTGTTCTTAGAGACAAAAAATTTATTAGGAAAAAGATATTTTAATGAAAAGTAACATAATGATTTCTGTAACATTTTTCTAGGGCAAAATCACGTTTTCTTACCAGTGTGCAGGGATCAGTAAAGGCCTGTTTTAATTACAAAAGTCTTCTCGTAAGTAAAAGTCTCTGCATTGGTTATAAGGGTATTCGGTTGATACAGGTGGCTACTTATAAAGAGAATACATCAGTATCTAAAAGGTGATTAAGTCCAAAGTACTCACATTTTTCCCTTCTTAGATGTCAGTAAAGGAGAGAAATGAAGACCCTCCCAGCTGCAGCTGTTCTCCAGTTCATCACAGCTAATTAAGGCAGCCCTTTATCCAAAGGTGAGACAAATGGTTAAAAATAAACAACATACACTCTTTTTCTTTTCCCTGAATCTCTAGATTTTCAAATATTTTAGGCTGTGAAAATACCAAATGTTCATTATTGCTGGCCCACCCAGTTGGGGAATATAGAGCAGTTATTACTGCTTCACATGGAGACCAGAATTATTTCTCTTTAGGGAGTAGTATTGCTCTGAAAAATAAAAATAAACGAGCTAAGAATAAGGGAGAACATTTTATTTCTCAAATGAGGAACATGAATGCACACACCTGTGCATAGCTCTCTCAAAGCCCTCCCAACAAATGGACTTGCTATTCAAAGGGCCTGTGTCCCTTTACAGCTCATGGGTCATACTGTACTTCATAAAAACTCCAGCCTAGGCACAGCACTGCATTTGACTCTTAAAAATGATTTTTTTTTTCCCTCTGTAAAGTTCCTGTCTGTATTCTGTGGTTAGCAAACAGCATACAACGTGAGTTTATAATTTTCAAGCCCATCCATTTACTTCAGCTTGGACTCTGTCAGCAGCAGAGGAAAGAAATAATTTCAGAACCTCAATGCCTTGGTAAAATTTTGCTTTATTTCCTGGGGTAAATTTATTCTCAAGGCTGCTTTTTCTACCTGCTCTCTGATGGCACTATTACCTGGAGGGGGACAAAACTTCTGCAATAATTGGAGCAGCTTCATAAACCAGAGTCTAAATTAACTGAATTCAAATATATACAGCAACAGGGAAATTGTTAGCAGGCATAAAATTCCGTTCCAATCTGATCTATTGGTTGGGCACTTACTCCATAATTCAATTAACCTGTTGCCTGCAACAGCTCTGCACAAGTGCATAAAACTAAACTCATGGGTAATTGTTTGCATGATCAGGTCAGTGATTCATCCACATTAAGTTGTCCAAAACGGAAAAGATTGTGTGGGTACCAATGCCAAGGGCTCCCACCTTCCATGTACAGTTATCGCTGATGCTTCCCAGTTTGTCTTCACTTGTTCAGTGAAGAAGGTGCATATTTACAGAATTTAAATGAGAGTTAATATATCCTCCACACTAAAATTAGACCATCCCCTATATTCTTCCACCTGGATCAGAGCAGGCAACTCCATTCATGTTCTATTTATACAAAACCTGTGCAGAACAATTGACAGGAAGGGAGAATCAAAAGGGGACAAATAGCACAAAATAAACATTTTGCACCTGTTCCCTCCAAGAAAAATTAAAAGATCTCAGTATTAATCTCTCCGTTTTAGATGAGCCTAATTTGCTTGCCTTTCTGTCCTTGATTATACACATGAATATCACAAGAGAAATTCCTTCATAAATGAAGAAATTAAGGTTATTGTCTCAAAAATGCAAATGCTTCCTGCTACTTATTTCCTAATTTCTTTGTACATGCTGTAGATTGCATGAAGCCTTCCTGTATAAAATTATCAGTAATCAGTCCTCATATTGGAGCACTGAGCAACTCTTGGGCAGGAAAGCCTAAGTCAGTTCCAGATCCCTTGGGGTCAGGAAAATAAAGATTTCTGCAAGCAGACATTGCATTTCAGATTTACTCTGTCAGGGCACTACCATATCATCAGCAGTTGCCAACAGTAGCGCTTTCATAAACAGAACAGTTATGAGAATTTCAGCCACCTCCTCCTGACAGGAAAAAAACCCCACAAAAATGGTATGGTGTTCAGACTGCTGATGTATCTAATTGTATTTTCTTTGATAGATTGCTGTGATTTTTCAGCACCCCAAACATGTCAGCAGATAGCTGAGGAATCAAAGTAGTGCCCCCATACCTATGATTTGCATCCCACAGTGAATAACCCCATCAGGAGGAGTCCGTGTATCCCTGATCTGGCAATTGACCATGACAAAACTCTCCCTAATTTATGAAGCACTGCAAAGTTCTACTTTGTCATTTTTTTGTGTATGGTTTGAGAGCATCAGGCCAATTATATGTGATTGCTTATGGTTTATTATTAAACACAGTGATCTTCGTGTACTGCACATTTTATTTGAAAATTAGAGAGCAGTAAATAACCTTATTGCTTATTGCACTTGTAATTCCAGACCTGGTACAAGGATTTCTCACTTATGTCAGTAAACACTTATTGCATGTTTTACTGTTCATCTGATCAGAACAGGGAATCATTTGCTTCTTATAACAAAGAGGAAAAGAATGTAGATATCTAAGCACAATAACTTTAAAACAATCTCCCTGAAAGCTCCAGGAGCACATCTTTATGAGTAACTCACCCCTTATAATAGCACCAGTTGGCAATACAGTCTCCTTTGTTTTTCCATGTCTCACTTTTACTTTTAAGGACAGAGAGGTACTTCTCAAGTCTACTGCTAGTTTCTGTGTGTGACCTTCTGCAGCGTGAACAGAACTCAAAGCAGATGGTGATAAAGTTGCACAGAAGATTTAAGTTATACTCTGATCTGGAGGTCAATCTTGTTTTCAAGAGCTGTTTCAGCTTCTCACAAAAAACCCATCCACTTCTCACAGGAGCTAATGGGAATCTTTCAGCTTCTTTCCACAGGGTCTGGATTTATCTTCAGTTACTTGTTTGCCAGAACACACAGTAAAAAAGGACCCCAGTATGCTGTAGTGTCAATGATCTTCATTAAACATCCAAAAGCAGATAGTGAGCTATGATGTATCTTTTTTTGGTATGTTTCATTGGTGTATTTTGTTGTATAATCAGTTATACCAGTAGTACACAATGTACAAGACATTCTACACCCTGAACAAGAGATAGAGATCCCTACATCAAATCTGGAAACATGGCATTCCCATAAAAACAGTTCACCAAACACCTAGCTATGGAACAAAATGGCTATAGAAAGATGATCACCCCCAAGAAATTATCTCCTTAATGCTCTTCAGTTTTGAAAATTATAGCTGAATTTCTCACCTTGTCTTCCACCCAGATCTTTCCCACCTAAAAACAAAATAATGGAAGTATTCTGTACATGGGAACAAAAACAAAGATGTTGACCCCAGTAAGCTTTGCTACTGGAAAAGTAATGCAAAAGTTCCCTGGAGGTCTCCCAAGGTCTGTGCTATAAGAGCGCTATTGGATTTGCAGTGAGAGACTCAGCAGGATAAAAACAATAAATTAACTAGATTAAATTAAAAAGTCGGACATCCTCTCTTTTGAAAGAGAAAAAATAATCTAATTGAAAAAAATTAGAAAATAAATTACATACCCTGGGCACAGTCCCAGCAGAAATTGCTGAGGCTGATCTTTTGAATCCTTTCATTTCTGCAGAAGAGGAATAATTTCACATTTGGAAGTTTCTGCTACCTTTTGGGAAACCAGATTAATTGCACAGTCCCAGTTTCAGGATCAAAAATGTTTTGTTGTCAGCGCATATACTTTTGTTCTTTAGGATTATCTATCCCTTGCTGTTCAGTTCAGATAAATTTCATAAGCTAGAAAATTAATGCCACTTTATTGAAGCCGATACTCTGGATAACTTCAAGACTGATGAGAAGATTCCTTTGCTGTTACTGTTATTACTTGTATTTCTTAGGTGGTACCCACAGACCAAGCCAGGCTGATGGCAAATTGTGTCAGGAGCTGCACACACACAGAGCAGGGAGAGGTCCTGACCCCAGGGGATTTATAAACCACAGTGCAAGGACACGACCTGGGCTTGAAGTGTCAAAACACACAAATACCCCATGTCATACAGTACCTGGTACAGTTTTTGCTCTCAAGAACTGTGAAGGGTTAAAGGGAACAGCTAAAGAAGAAGCTAGAAAAGGAGTAATTTCTTGTCTTGGGGATTGATTACAGGAATGGAAAGGAGATCAAGGATAGGACAGTATAAAGTAGGGACAGAGGAAACTCAAACTGCAACAAGGTCTCTAAATACCAACAGGGTCCCTGCTTTTTAGCTTCAGTTCTCTCCAATTTTCTTGTCTAGGTCATCCAAGGAGAAGGAAACTAATGCACAGACCCTAGTGCTGCTGTAGGGAATAAGTATTCTGTACTGTCCTGGACTACCACTGTACCATTGCTGCTAGAGTAAGTCTTTGTGCAGCTACACTGAACTTGTACTAATTTATATTGGTATTATATTTTAATCACTCCAATTCAGTTGTTCTCTCTAGTTATAGCATTTCATTTTTTCCATAACTCTCAAAACTAGATGAAAAATAGTATAATTTTTGTTATAAAGAAAGTGATTATGAAACTCTCTTCTGCTTTAAATTTTTAACCAGCACTGCAGAGTCTTTGAGCAGTTGTCTCAAGTTAGACTTTAAATGAACCTTTTGTAATGCTAAGCTTTGATAAATTCTGTCCTGTTCTGAGTTTTATTCATAGACCGTTATTTTAGGTTGTGGAAGTGGGGAAATCCAATCTAATGATGAAGATGCCATGAAAGAAATTGCACTGTGTGATTCCTCCATCTGCCTGATAAGCCCCAGGGGTGCTCCAGGCATCTGGGAGATCATCCAAGCAAGACTCCTGGGCACCCAAGATCCTACCTGCTGCAGGATCTTTCAGGTTCCCTTAGAGAACAAATAGTTGTAACTACTTAATATAAGCCTAGATCAACACTAGGCAACACTAGTAAGTTTTTAATGTTGATAGTTGGGCTGCTAATGGAATAATCCCTCAAGATTTTAGTTTCCAGATACTAAGTCCACTTTCTTGCCTTTGCAGTATGTTATTCACCCATAAAGAGAAGAAAACCATGTAATGGGTAACACTGATATATGAGCTGCCATCATCTAAAGACGTATTTTCAGTGTGATTTCTTGGCACAGACTACTGAATACCCAGCCTGCCCTGTAGGTACTTACAATATTGGATATAGGCCAAGAGCAGACAAATATTTCTAGAGCACAAAGCAAAACACCACAATGGCTTAGGGTTCAACAGTATCTTTTCCACTCATTTAAGTGGCTCGACAGCCATTCTTTCAAACCTCTTAATCCTCCCTTCTTTCCCTTCAACATTTACCATAAAAAAAGTGTTCTCTTCTGGGTACAATGCCAACGCCCACATTTCCCCAAGTGTTGGTCATTCCTCAAACCTAAATGCTTGTTTTCTTTCCATATCTCATGGGGGTAATGCCAAGGAGGTTTTTATACCCTTCATAATGCAGTTCCTGATCCCCACAAATCTCCCACTTCCACCAGTCCTGATCAATACAGCACTGAAGTTGTCACTGCCCATGTATTTGTACAAACCTGCTGCTGACCTCACTGCTGCTCCATTCCCCTCTGCTCCACCAAGAGCCCCTCTAAATCAATTATTTATCAGATCCGCTGGGGCCTAAATTCTAATTGCAACAAGATTTGTGGCTTCTGGACCAAAATGAAGTCACATAACACAAAAAGGTTTTTGTTCATACCTCATTTTCCAATTTTTTTTTTAAGTCCCTACGAAACAGCCAGACCCTTGAAGAGCTGAAATTTTATAGCTCTTTGTTAGCACTTACTGAAGTTATCCCATACACAGTGGGAAATCCAGTGTTAGAGGGAAGAAGATGGCATTACCTTCTACCTGAATGCCCTCAGGGCTTTATTTCCTACCATCTGTAACACCTCTTTACTCTTTATATTCAGCTCCATGAGGATCCTCTCACACACTTTATATCTAATATGTTGTCTCAGATGCTGTGAGTTCCTCTCCAGGATTGATCTAAGCTACCCATGTTGCACAAAATACTTTGCAGTTTGTTTTTCAGAAATATTAGTAGTGCTCATTGTTTCTGTAAGGAAAACCTGTTCAACAGAAAGAAACCCAGCACTGGGAATGAGGATGCTTTTTGAGATAGCTAGGTAGATTTCCCACTGCATTCTTCCATTTCAGTCTGGTTGCAGTAACATGGAAAGAGGGTCTCAGTGGTGAATTACAACTCATCTATACAACTCCTAAGTGAGAAATGTATTCTTATCAAAGTCCCATAGACGCTACTCTGTTAGCTTTGAGCAACCTTCAGGTATAAACAATTCCATTAATCAACAAGTTTTCTACAGCAAATATCCCCAAAAAGCACAAAAAACCTGCAATTCCCATACTGGATACAGAAGAAAAAGACCTCTCAGTTTGATACATTAGGAATTAGATTAGGGAGCCTAGTTGGGATGGAGTGGAACTCATCAAAAGACCCAGAAAACCCCAACTACCATGAGAATGCCAACATGAATTTTCGTTTGAAACACTGAGTTCCTGTAGCCTAAGTAAAATTCTGCACATACTAGCTCTAAATTCCAGCCAGGACATGGGACACACACACAAAAAAATCCATCTTTTCTGGGATGTCCTTCAGCATTCAAATCCCCAAAGCCATAAATAGCATATATTAATGCAGGATAATTTGGCAAAGACAAAGGCACATAACTTGCTAGGAGAAAAACACCAATTGGTGACAAATAAATATTGCTTTGACCTTGGGGTAAAATTTCTGAGAAACTGCTAAATTACAGAAGTGTTTGACTACCTAACTCCCCCTGGTTTAAGGAAATAGATGCATTTAGGGACTGGAGTGGAAGAAAGCCCAGAAAACTGCCTCAGGCACATTTTGCCATGGCTTTTACATCATTCCAGAATGGTTGCTGCTATCAGAGCAAAGCCAGGTACTAAAAGCACTCTCAGCAAACTTTTCCCTGCCTCTGCAGGAATGCACACTTACCTTGCCAGCTTCCAAAGCCACGTGAAGCAAACCAGATTATTTTGGGATGAGCATTCTCGCATTACAGCCGCTGCTGCTCAATGGAACCGCAACAAACAGGCTTTTTTTAATTCCCTAAAACCATTATTGCAGCTGTGCTGCTGATTCATCACAGGCCTGGATGCAACATGTCCCCAGCCCAAGTCTCGTGCAAGAAAAGATCTGTGATGTGTGATAGCAAATGCTGCATTTACTGCTCATTTTTCTGAGCACTGTAGAGCTCCACAGAGTTGCTGGAGGGTGATGTAAAACCTGAAAGGGCTTCTTATCTTATCAAATTCCATAGATCGTGGATGCACAGTACAAGGAGAACATATTAATTTAATTGTCCTGGTTTAGGACAAATTAGGAGGAAACTCTCCACGAGGAGACAAACCTCCACTACCCCTTCCCCCCAACCCCGGGTTCGGGAAGGAACTCCTTGGAGGAAAAGTGGAAAAAACTGTTTATTAACAAATAACAAAAGGAAAAGAACACTCCCCAACACAGAGAAGG